>CAMAOC010000133.1:0-136420 GCA_945859555.1 Megachile ligniseca | reverse complement strand
TATCGCTATAACTGTTATTATTATGCTTATTCTATTGTTACTATCCCTATTACTCTTGTCTATATACTTATAACTATTATTATTATCCTTATTACTATTATTATTATCGCTATAACTGTTATTATTATTCCTGTTACTATTATTATTATCCCTATTCCTCTTTTCTTTCTCCTTCTAACTATTATTATTATCGCTATAACTGTTATTATTATTCTTGTTACTATTATTATTATCCCTATTCCTCTTGTCTTTCCCCTTATAACTATTATTATTATCCTTAATACTATTATTATTATCAGTATAACTGTTATTATTATTCTTATTACTAATATTATTATCGCTATAACTGTTATTATTATTCTTGTTACTATTATTACTGTCCGTATTACTCTTGCTTTTATCCTTAATACTATTATTATTATCGCTATAACTGTTATTATTATTCTTGTTACTATTATTATTATCCCTATTCCCCTTGTCTTTCTCCTTATAACTATTATTATTATCCTTATTATTATTATTATTATTATCGCTATAACTGTTGTTATTATTCTTGTTACTGTTTTTATTATCCCTATTCCTCTTGTCTTTCTCCTTATACCTATTATTATTATCGCTATAACTGTTATTATTATCCTTAATACTATTATTATGATCGCTATAACTGTTATTATTATGCTTCTTCTATTGTTACTATCCCTATTACTCTTGTCTTCATCCTTATAACTATTATTATTATCCTTATTACTATTATTATTATCTCTATAACTGCTCTTATTATCATTCCTACTGTTATTATTATCGCTATAACTGTTACGATTAATCTTATTACTATTATTATTATCCCTATTACCCTTGTCTTTCTCCTTATAACTATTATTATTATCCTTATTATTATTATTATTATCGCTATAACTGTTATTATTATTCTTGTTACTATTATTATTATCCCTATTCCTCTTGTCTTTCTCCTTATAACTATTATTATTATCCTTATTATTATTATTATTATCGCTATAACTGTTATTATTATTCTTGTTACTATTATTACTGTCCGTATTACTCTTGCCTTTATCCTTAATACTATTATTATTATCGCTATAACTGTTATTATTATTCTTGTTACTATTATTATTATCCCTATTCCTCTTGTCTTTCTCCTTATAACTATTATTATTATCCTTATTATTATTATTATTATCGCTATGACTGTTATTATTATTCTTATTACTATTACTATTATCCCTATTCGTCTTGTCTTTATCCTTATAACTATTATTATTATCCTTATTATTATTATTATTATTATTATTATTATCGCTATAACTGTTATTATTATCCTTATTACTATTATTATTATCGCTATAACTGTTATTATTATTCTTATTACTATTACTATTATCCCCATTCCTCTTGTCTTTATCCTTATAACTATTATTATTATCCTTATTATTATTATTATTATCGCTATAACTGTTATTATTATCCTTATTACTATTATTATTATCGCTATAACTGTTATTATTATGCTTATTCTATTGTTACTATCCCTATTACTCTTGTCTTCATCCTTATAACTATTATTATTATCCTTATTACTATTATTATTATCTCTATAACTGCTCTTATTATCATTCCTACTGTTATTATTATCGCTATAACTGTTATTATTATCCTTAATACTATTATTATTATCGCTATAACTGTTATTATTATTCTTGTTACTATTATTATTATCCCTATTCCTCTTGCCTTTCTCCTTATAACTATTATTATTATCGCTATAACTGTTATTATTATTCTTGTTACTATTATTATTATCCCTATTCCCCTTGTCTTTCTCCTTATAACTATTATTATTATCCTTATTATTATTATTATTATCGCTATAACTGTTATTATTATTCTTGTTACTATTATTACTGTCCGTATTACTCTTGCCTTTATCCTTAATACTATTATTATTATCGCTATAACTGTTATTATTATTCTTGTTACTATTATTATTATCCCTATTCCTCTTTTCTTTCTCCTTATAACTATTATTATTATCGCTATAACTGTTATTATTATCCTTAATACTATTATTATTATCGCTATAACTGTTATTATTATTCTTGTTACTATTATTATTATTCCTATTCCTCTTGTCTTTCCCCTTATAACTATTATTATTATCCTTAATACTATTATTATTATCAGTATAACTGTTATTATTATTCTTATTACTATTATTATTATCGCTATAACTGTTATTATTATTCTTGTTACTATTATTACTGTCCGTATTACTCTTGCTTTTATCCTTAATACTATTATTATTATCGCTATAACTGTTATTATTATTCTTGTTACTATTATTACTGTCCGTATTAGTCTTGCTTTTATCCTTAATACTATTATTATTATCGCTATAACTGTTATTATTATTCTTGTTACTATTATTATTATCCCTATTCCTCTTTTCTTTCTCCTTATAACTATTATTATTATCGCTATAACTGTTATTATTATCCTTAATACTATTATTATTATCGCTATAACTGTTATTATTATTCTTGTTACTATTATTACTGTCCGTATTACTCTTGCCTTTATCCTTAATACTATTATTATTAACGCTATAACTGTTATTATTATTCTTGTTACTATTATTATTATCCCTATTCCCCTTGTCTTTCTCCTTATAACTATTATTATTATCCTTATTATTATTATTATTATCGCTATAACTGTTATTATTATTCTTGTTACTATTATTATTATCCCTATTCCTCTTGTCTTTCTCCTTATAACTATTATTATTATCCTTATTATTATTATTATTATCGCTATAACTGTTATTATTATTCTTGTTACTATTATTACTGTCCGTATTACTCTTGCCTTTATCCTTAATACTATTATTATTATCGCTATAACTGTTATTATTATTCTTGTTACTATTATTATTATCCCTATTCCTCTTGTCTTTCTCCTTATAACTATTATTATTATCCTTATTATTATTATTATTATCGCTATGACTGTTATTATTATTCTTATTACTATTACTATTATCCCTATTCGTCTTGTCTTTATCCTTATAACTATTATTATTATCCTTATTATTATTATTATTATCGCTATATCTGTTATTATTATCCTTATTACTATTATTATTATCGCTGTAACTGTTATTATTATTCTTATTACTATTACTATTATCCCTATTCCTCTTGTCTTTCTCCTTATAACTATTATTATTATCCTTATTATTATTATTATTATCGCTATAACTGTTATTATTATTCTTGTTACTATTATTATTATCGCTATAACTGTTATTATTATGCTTATTCTATTGTTACTATCCCTATTACTCTTGTCTATATACTTATAACTATTATTATTATCCTTATTACTATTATTATTATCGCTATAACTGTTATTATTATTCCTGTTACTATTATTATTATCCCTATTCCTCTTTTCTTTCTCCTTCTAACTATTATTATTATCGCTATAACTGTTATTATTATTCTTGTTACTATTATTATTATCCCTATTCCTCTTGTCTTTCCCCTTATAACTATTATTATTATCCTTAATACTATTATTATTATCAGTATAACTGTTATTATTATTCTTATTACTAATATTATTATCGCTATAACTGTTATTATTATTCTTGTTACTATTATTACTGTCCGTATTACTCTTGCTTTTATCCTTAATACTATTATTATTATCGCTATAACTGTTATTATTATTCTTGTTACTATTATTATTATCCCTATTCCTCTTTTCTTTCTCCTTATAACTATTATTATTATCGGTATAACTGTTATTATTATTCTTGTTACTATTATTACTGTAAGTATTACTCTTGCCTTTATCCTTATAACTATTATTATCACCGGTGTAACTGTTATTATTATTCTTGTTACCATTATTATTATCCCTATTCCTCTTGTCTTTCTCCTTATAACTATTATTATTATCCTTATTATTATTATTATTATCGCTATAACTGTTATTATTATTCTTGTTACTATTATTACTGTCCGTATTACTCTTGCCTTTATCCTTAATACTATTATTATTATCGCTATAACTGTTATTATTATTCTTGTTACTATTATTATTATCCCTATTCCTCTTGTCTTTCTCCTTATAACTATTATTATTATCCTTATTATTATTATTATTATCGCTATAACTGTTATTATTATTCTTGTTACTATTATTACTGTCCGTATTACTCTTGCCTTTATCCTTAATACTATTATTATTATCGCTATAACTGTTATTATTATTCTTGTTACTATTATTATTATCCCTATTCCTCTTGTCTTTCTCCTTATAACTATTATTATTATCCTTATTATTATTATTATTATCGCTATGACTGTTATTATTATTCTTATTACTATTACTATTATCCCTATTCGTCTTGTCTTTATCCTTATAACTATTATTATTATCCTTATTATTATTATTATTATTATTATTATCGCTATAACTGTTATTATTATCCTTATTACTATTATTATTATCGCTATAACTGTTATTATTATTCTTATTACTATTACTATTATCCCCATTCCTCTTGTCTTTATCCTTATAACTATTATTATTATCCTTATTATTATTATTATTATCGCTATAACTGTTATTATTATCCTTATTACTATTATTATTATCGCTATAACTGTTATTATTATGCTTATTCTATTGTTACTATCCCTATTACTCTTGTCTTCATCCTTATAACTATTATTATTATCCTTATTACTATTATTATTATCTCTATAACTGCTCTTATTATCATTCCTACTGTTATTATTATCGCTATAACTGTTATTATTATCCTTAATACTATTATTATTATCGCTATAACTGTTATTATTATTCTTGTTACTATTATTATTATCCCTATTCCTCTTGCCTTTCTCCTTATAACTATTATTATTATCGCTATAACTGTTATTATTATTCTTGTTACTATTATTATTATCCCTATTCCCCTTGTCTTTCTCCTTATAACTATTATTATTATCCTTATTATTATTATTATTATCGCTATAACTGTTATTATTATTCTTGTTACTATTATTACTGTCCGTATTACTCTTGCCTTTATCCTTAATACTATTATTATTATCGCTATAACTGTTATTATTATTCTTGTTACTATTATTATTATCCCTATTCCTCTTTTCTTTCTCCTTATAACTATTATTATTATCGCTATAACTGTTATTATTATCCTTAATACTATTATTATTATCGCTATAACTGTTATTATTATTCTTGTTACTATTATTATTATTCCTATTCCTCTTGTCTTTCCCCTTATAACTATTATTATTATCCTTAATACTATTATTATTATCAGTATAACTGTTATTATTATTCTTATTACTATTATTATTATCGCTATAACTGTTATTATTATTCTTGTTACTATTATTACTGTCCGTATTACTCTTGCTTTTATCCTTAATACTATTATTATTATCGCTATAACTGTTATTATTATTCTTGTTACTATTATTACTGTCCGTATTAGTCTTGCTTTTATCCTTAATACTATTATTATTATCGCTATAACTGTTATTATTATTCTTGTTACTATTATTATTATCCCTATTCCTCTTTTCTTTCTCCTTATAACTATTATTATTATCGCTATAACTGTTATTATTATCCTTAATACTATTATTATTATCGCTATAACTGTTATTATTATTCTTGTTACTATTATTACTGTCCGTATTACTCTTGCCTTTATCCTTAATACTATTATTATTAACGCTATAACTGTTATTATTATTCTTGTTACTATTATTATTATCCCTATTCCCCTTGTCTTTCTCCTTATAACTATTATTATTATCCTTATTATTATTATTATTATCGCTATAACTGTTATTATTATTCTTGTTACTATTATTATTATCCCTATTCCTCTTGTCTTTCTCCTTATAACTATTATTATTATCCTTATTATTATTATTATTATCGCTATAACTGTTATTATTATTCTTGTTACTATTATTACTGTCCGTATTACTCTTGCCTTTATCCTTAATACTATTATTATTATCGCTATAACTGTTATTATTATTCTTGTTACTATTATTATTATCCCTATTCCTCTTGTCTTTCTCCTTATAACTATTATTATTATCCTTATTATTATTATTATTATCGCTATGACTGTTATTATTATTCTTATTACTATTACTATTATCCCTATTCGTCTTGTCTTTATCCTTATAACTATTATTATTATCCTTATTATTATTATTATTATTATTATTATCGCTATAACTGTTATTATTATCCTTATTACTATTATTATTATCGCTATAACTGTTATTATTATTCTTATTACTATTACTATTATCCCCATTCCTCTTGTCTTTATCCTTATAACTATTATTATTATCCTTATTATTATTATTATTATCGCTATAACTGTTATTATTATCCTTATTACTATTATTATTATCGCTATAACTGTTATTATTATGCTTATTCTATTGTTACTATCCCTATTACTCTTGTCTTCATCCTTATAACTATTATTATTATCCTTATTACTATTATTATTATCTCTATAACTGCTCTTATTATCATTCCTACTGTTATTATTATCGCTATAACTGTTATTATTATCCTTAATACTATTATTATTATCGCTATAACTGTTATTATTATTCTTGTTACTATTATTATTATCCCTATTCCCCTTGTCTTTCTCCTTATAACTATTATTATTATCCTTATTATTATTATTATTATCGCTATAACTATTATTATTATCCTTATTACTATTATTATTATCGCTATAACTGTTATTATTATTCTTATTACTATTACTATTATCCCCATTCCTCTTGTCTTTATCCTTATAACTATTATTATTATCCTTATTATTATTATTATTATCGCTATAACTGTTATTATTATCCTTATTACTATTATTATTATCGCTATTCCCCTTGTCTTTCTCCTTATAACTATTATTATTATCCTTATTATTATTATTATTATCGCTATAACTGTTATTATTATTCTTGTTACTATTATTACTGTCCGTATTACTCTTGCCTTTATCCTTAATACTATTATTATTATCGCTATAACTGTTATTATTATTCTTGTTACTATTATTAGTATCCCTATTCGTCTTGCCTTTCTCCTTATAACTATTATTGTTATCCTTATTATTATTATTATTATCGCTGTAACTGTTATTATTATCCTTATTACTATTATTATTATCGCTATAACTGTTATTATTATGCTTATTCTATTGTTACTATCCCCATTACTCTTGTCTATATACTTATAACTATTATTATTATCCTTATTACTATTATTATTATCGCTATAACTGTTATTATTATTCCTGTTACTATTATTATTATCCCTATTCCTCTTTTCTTTCTCCTTCTAACTATTATTATTATCGCTATAACTGTTATTATTATTCTTGTTACTATTATTATTATCCCTATTCCTCTTGTCTTTCCCCTTATAACTATTATTATTATCCTTAATACTATTATTATTATCAGTATAACTGTTATTATTATTCTTATTACTAATATTATTATCGCTATAACTGTTATTATTATTCTTGTTACTATTATTACTGTCCGTATTACTCTTGCTTTTATCCTTAATACTATTATTATTATCGCTATAACTGTTATTATTATTCTTGTTACTATTATTATTATCCCTATTCCTCTTTTCTTTCTCCTTATAACTATTATTATTATCGGTATAACTGTTATTATTATTCTTGTTACTATTATTACTGTAAGTATTACTCTTGCCTTTATCCTTATAACTATTATTATCACCGGTGTAACTGTTATTATTATTCTTGTTACCATTATTATTATCCCTATTCCTCTTGTCTTTCTCCTTATAACTATTATTATTATCCTTATTATTATTATTATTATCGCTATAACTGTTATTATTATCGCTATAACTGTTATTATTATTCTTGTTACTATTATTACTGTCCGTATTACTCTTGCCTTTATCCTTAATACTATTATTATTATCGCTATAACTGTTATTATTATTCTTGTTACTATTATTATTATCCCTATTCCTCTTGCCTTTCTCCTTATAACTATTATTATTATCGCTATAACTGTTATTATTATTCTTGTTACTATTATTATTATCCCTATTCCTCTTTTCTTTCTCCTTATAACTATTATTATTATCGGTATAACTGTTATTATTATTCTTGTTACTATTATTACTGTAAGTATTACTCTTGCCTTTATTTTTATAACTATTATTATCACCGGTGTAACTGTTATTATTATTCTTGTTACCATTATTATTATCCCTATTCCTCTTGTCTTTCTCCTTATGACTATTATTATTATCCTTATTATTATTACTATTATCGCTATAACTGTTATTATTATCGCTATAACTGTTATTATTATTCTTGTTACTATTATTACTGTCCGTATTACTCTTGCCTTTATCCTTAATACTATTATTATTATCGCTATAACTGTTATTATTATTCTTGTTACTATTATTATTATCCCTATTCCTCTTGCCTTTCTCCTTATAACTATTATTATTATCGCTATAACTGTTATTATTATTCTTGTTACTATTATTATTATCCCTATTCCCCTTGTCTTTCTCCTTATAACTATTATTATTATCCTTTTTATTATTATTATTATCGCTATAACTGTTATTATTATTCTTGTTACTATTATTACTGTCCGTATTACTCTTGCCTTTATCCTTAATACTATTATTATTATCGCTATAACTGTTATTATTATTCTTGTTACTATTATTATTATCCCTATTCCTCTTTTCTTTCTCCTTATAACTATTATTATTATCGCTATAACTGTTATTATTATCCTTAATACTATTATTATTATCGCTATAACTGTTATTATTATTCTTGTTACTATTATTATTATCCCTATTCCTCTTGTCTTTCCCCTTATAACTATTATTATTATCCTTAATACTATTATTATTATCAGTATAACTGTTATTATTATTCTTATTACTATTATTATTATCGCTATAACTGTTATTATTATTCTTGTTACTATTATTACTGTCCGTATTACTCTTGCTTTTATCCTTAATACTATTATTATTATCGCTATAACTGTTATTATTATTCTTGTTACTATTATTATTATCCGTATTCCTCTTTTCTTTCTCCTTATAACTATTATTATTATCGGTATAACTGTTATTATTATTCTTGTTACTATTATTACTGTCCGTATTAGTCTTGCTGTTATCCTTAATACTATTATTATTATCGCTATAACTGTTATTATTATTCTTGTTTCTATTATTATTATCCCTATTCCTCTTTTCTTTCTCCTTATAACTATTATTATTATCGCTATAACTGTTATTATTATCCTTAATACTATTATTATTATCGCTATAACTGTTATTATTATTCTTGTTACTATTATTACTGTCCGTATTACTCTTGCCTTTATCCTTAATACTATTATTATTAACGCTATAACTGTTATTATTATTCTTGTTACTATTTTTATTATCCCTATTCCCCTTGTCTTTCTCCTTATAACTATTATTATTATCCTTATTATTATTATTATTATCGCTATAACTGTTATTATTATTCTTGTTACTATTATTATTATCCCTATTCCTCTTGTCTTTCTCCTTATAACTATTATTATTATCCTTATTATTATTATTATTATCGCTATAACTGTTATTATTATCCTTATTACTATTATTATTATCGCTATAACTGTTATTATTATGCTTATTCTATTGTTACTATCCCTATTACTCTTGTCTTCATCCTTATAACTATTATTATTATCCTTATTACTATTATTATTATCTCTATAACTGCTCTTATTATCATTCCTACTGTTATTATTATCGCTATAACTGTTATTATTATCCTTCATACTATTATTATTATCGCTATAACTGTTATTATTATTCTTGTTACTATTATTATTATCCCTATTCCCCTTGTCTTTCTCCTTATAACTATTATTATTATCCTTATTACTATTATTATTATCGCTATAACTGTTATTATTATTCTTGTTACTATTATTATTGTCCGTATTTCTCTTGCCTTTATCCTTAATACAATTATTATTATCGCTATAACTGTTATTATTATTCTTGTTACTATTATTATTATCCCTATTACTCTTGTCTTTCCCCTTATAACTATTATTATTATCGCTATAACTGTTATTATTATCCTTAATACTATTATTATTATCGCTGTAACTGTTATTATTATTCTTATTACTATTATTATTATCTCTATAACTGCTCTTATTATCATTCCTACTGTTATTATTATCGCTATAACTGTTACTATTAATCTTATTACTATTACTATTAATCTTATTACTATTATTATTATCGCTATAACTGTTATTATTATTCTTGTTACTTTTATTACTGTCCGTATTACTCTTGCTTTTATCCTTAATACTATTATTATTATCGCTATAACTGTTATTATTATTCTTGTTACTATTATTATTATCCCTATTCCTCTTTTCTTTCTCCTTATAACTATTATTATTATCGGTATAACTGTTATTATTATTCTTGTTACTATTATTACTGTAAGTATTACTCTTGCCTTTATCCTTATAACTATTATTATCACCGGTGTAACTGTTATTATTATTCTTGTTACTATTATTATTATCCCGATTCCTCTTGTCTTTCTCCTTATAACTATTATTATTATCCTTATTATTATTATTATTATCGCTATAACTGTTGTTATTATTCTTGTTACTATTATTATTATCCCTATTCCCCTTGTCTTTCTGCTTATAACTATTATTATTATCCTTATTATTATTATTATTATCGCTATAACTCTTATTATTATCCTTAATACTATTATTATTATCGCTATAACTGTTATTATTATTCTTGTTACTATTATTACTGTCCGTATTACTCTTGCCTTTATCCTTAATACTATTATTATTATCGCTATGACTGTTATTATTATTCTTGTTACTATTATTAGTATCCCTATTCGTCTTGCCTTTCTCCTTATAACTATTATTGTTATCCTTATTATTATTATTATTATCGCTATAACTGTTATTATTATTCTTATTACTATTACTATTATCCCTATTCCTCTTGTCTTTATCCTTATAACTATTATTATTATCCTTATTATTATTATTATTCTTATTACTATTACTATTATCCCCATTCCTCTTGTCTTTATCCTTATAACTATTATTATTATCCTTATTATTATTATTATTATCGCTATAACTGTTATTATTATCCTTATTACTATTATTATTATCGCTATAACTGTTATTATTATTCTTATTACTATTACTATTATCCCTATTCCTCTTGCCTTTATCCTTATAACTATTATTATTATCCTCATTATTATTATTATTATCGCTATAACTGTTATTATTATCCTTATTACTATTATTATTATCGCTATAACTGTTATTATTATGCTTATTCTATTGTTACTATCCCTATTACTCTTGTCTATATCCTTATAACTATTATTATTATCCTTATTACTATTATTATTATCGCTATAACTGTTATTATTATTCTTGTTACTATTATTATTATCCCTATTCCTCTTTTCTTTCTCCTTCTAACTATTATTATTATCGCTATAACTGTTATTATTATCCTTAATACTATTATTCTTATCGCTATAACTGTTATTATTATTCTTGTTACTATTATTACTGTCCGTATTACTCTTGCCTTTATCCTAAATACTATTATTATTATCGCTGTAACTGTTATTATTATTCTTGTTACTATTATTATTATCCCTATTCCCCTTGTCTTTCTCCTTATAACTATTATTATTATCCTTATTATTATTATTATTATCGCTATAACTGTTATTATTATCCTTAATACTATTATTATTATCGCTATAACTGTTATTATTATTCATGTTACTATTATTACTGTCCGTATTACTCTTGCCTTTATCCTTAATACTATTATTATTATCGCTATAACTGTTATTATTATTCTTGTTACTATTATTATTATCCCTATTCCTCTTTTCTTTCTCCTTCTAACTATTATTATTATCGCTATAACTGTTATTATTGTCCTTAATACTATTATTAGTATCGCTACAACTGTTATTATTATTCTTGTTACTATTATTACTGTCCGTATTACTCTTGCTTTTATCCTTAATACTGTTATTATTATCGCTATAACTGTTATTATTATTCTTGTTACTATTATTATTATCCCTATTCCTCTTTTCTTTCTCCTTATAACTATTATTATTATCGGTATAACTGTTATTATTATTCTTGTTACTATTATTACTGTAAGTATTACTCTTGCCTTTATCCTTATAACTATTATTATCACCGGTGTAACTGTTATTATTATTCTTGTTACCATTATTATTATCCCTATTCCTCTTGTCTTTCTCCTTATAACTATTATTATTATCCTTATTATTATTATTTTTATCGCTATAACTGTTGTTATTATTCTTGTTACTATTATTATTATCCCTATTCCCCTTGTCTTTCTCCTTATAACTATTATTATTATCCTTATTATTATTATTATTATCGCTATAACTGTTATTATTATCCTTAATACTATTATTATTATCGCTATAACTGTTATTATTATTCTTGTTACTATTATTACTGTCCGTATTACTCTTGCCTTTATCCTTAATACTATTATTATTATCGCTATAACTGTTATTATTATTCTTGTTACTATTATTAGTATCCCTATTCGTCTTGCCTTTCTCCTTATAACTATTATTGTTATCCTTATTATTATTATTATTATCGCTATAACTGTTATTATTAATCTTATTACTATTACTATTATCCCTATTCCTCTTGTCTTTATCCTTATAACTATTATTATTATCCTTATTATTATTATTATTATTATTATTATCGCTATAACTGTTATTATTATTCTTATTACTATTACTATTATCCCCATTCCTCTTGTATTTATCCTTATAACTATTATTATTATCCTTATTATTATTATTATTATCGCTATATCTGTTATTATTATCCTTATTACTATTATTATTATCGCTGTAACTGTTATTATTATTCTTATTACTATTACTATTATCCCTATTCCTCTTGCCTTTATCCTTATAACTATTATTATTATCCTCATTATTATTATTATTATCGCTATAACTGTTATTATTATCCTTATTACTATTATTATTATCGCTATAACTGTTATTATTATGCTTATTCTATTGTTACTATCCCTATTACTCTTGTCTATATACTTATAACTATTATTATTATCCTTATTACTATTATTATTATCGCTATAACTGTTATTATTATTCCTGTTACTATTATTATTATCCCTATTCCTCTTTTCTTTCTCCTTCTAACTATTATTATTATCGCTATAACTGTTATTATTATTCTTGTTACTATTATTATTATCCCTATTCCTCTTGTCTTTCCCCTTATAACTATTATTATTATCCTTAATACTATTATTATTATCAGTATAACTGTTATTATTATTCTTATTACTATTATTATTATCGCTATAACTGTTATTATTATTCTTGTTACTATTATTACTGTCCGTATTACTCTTGCTTTTATCCTTAATACTATTATTATTATCGCTATAACTGTTATTATTATTCTTGTTACTATTATTATTATCCGTATTCCTCTTTTCTTTCTCCTTATAACTATTATTATTATCGGTATAACTGTTATTATTATTCTTGTTACTATTATTACTGTCCGTATTAGTCTTGCTTTTATCCTTAATACTATTATTATTATCGCTATAACTGTTATTATTATTCTTGTTACTATTATTATTATCCCTATTCCACTTTTCTTTCTCCTTATAACTATTATTATTATCGCTATAACTGTTATTATTATCCTTAATACTATTATTATTATCGCTATAACTGTTATTATTATTCTTGTTACTATTATTACTGTCCGTATTACTCTTGCCTTTATCCTTAATACTATTATTATTAACGCTATAACTGTTATTATTATTCTTGTTACTATTTTTATTATCCCTATTCCCCTTGTCTTTCTCCTTATAACTATTATTATTATCCTTATTATTATTATTATTATCGCTATAACTGTTATTATTATTCTTGTTACTATTATTATTATCCCTATTCCTCTTGTCTTTCTCCTTATAACTATTATTATTATCCTTATTATTATTATTATTATCGCTATAACTGTTATTATTATTCTTGTTACTATTATTACTGTCCGTATTACTCTTGCCTTTATCCTTAATACTATTATTATTATCGCTATAACTGTTATTATTATTCTTGTTACTATTATTATTATCCCTATTCCTCTTGTCTTTCTCCTTATAACTATTATTATTATCCTTATTATTATTATTATTATCGCTATGACTGTTATTATTATTCTTATTACTATTACTATTATCCCTATTCGTCTTGTCTTTATCCTTATAACTATTATTATTATCCTTATTATTATTATTATTATTATTATTATCGCTATAACTGTTATTATTATCCTTATTACTATTATTATTATCGCTATAACTGTTATTATTATTCTTATTACTATTACTATTATCCCCATTCCTCTTGTCTTTATCCTTATAACTATTATTATTATCCTTATTATTATTATTATTATCGCTATAACTGTTATTATTATCCTTATTGCTATTATTATTATCGCTATAACTGTTATTATTATGCTTATTCTATTGTTACTATCCCTATTACTCTTGTCTTCATCCTTATAACTATTATTATTATCCTTATTACTATTATTATTATCTCTATAACTGCTCTTATTATCATTCCTACTGTTATTATTATCGCTATAACTGTTACTATTATCCTTAATACTATTATTATTATCGCTATAACTGTTATTATTATTCTTGTTACTATTATTATTATCCCTATTCCCCTTGTCTTTCTCCTTATAACTATTATTATTATACTTATTATTATTATTATTATCGCTATAACTGTTATTATTATCCTTATTACTATTATTATTATCGCTATAACTGTTATTGTTATTCTTATTACTATTACTATTATCCCCATTCCTCTTGTCTTTATCCTTATAACTATTATTATTATCCTTATTATTATTATTATTATCGCTATAACTGTTATTATTATCCTTATTACTATTATTATTATCGCTATAACTGTTATTATTATTCTTATTACTATTACTATTATCCCCATTCCTCTTGTCTATATCCTTATAACTATTATTATTATCCTTATTACTATTATTATTATCGCTATAACTGTTATTATTATTCATGTTACTATTATTACTTTCCGTTTACTCTTGCCTTTATCCTTAATACTATTATTATTATCGCTATAACTGTTATTATTATTCTTGTTACTATTATTATTATCCCTATTCCTCTTGTCTTTCTCCTTATAACTATTATTATTATCGCTGTAACTGTTATTATTATTCTTGTTACTATTATTATTATCCCTATTCCCCATGTCTTTCTCCTTATAACCATTATTATTATCCTTATTATTATTATTTTTATTATCATCGCTATAACTGTTATTATTATTCTTGTTACTATTATTACTGTCCGTATTACTCTTGCCTTTATCCTTAATACTATTATTATTATCGCTATAACTGTTATTATTAGTCTTGTTACTATTATTATTATCCCTATTCCTCTTTTCTTTCTCCTTATAACTATTATTATTATCCTTATCATTATTATTATTATCGCTATAACTGTTGTTATTATTCTTGTTACTATTTTTATTATCCCTATTCCTCTTGTCTTTCTCCTTATAACTATTATTATTATCGCTATAACTGTTATTATTATCCTTAATACTATTATTATTATCGCTATAACTGTTATTATTATTCTTGTTACTATTATTATTGTCCGTATTACTCTTGCCTTTATCCTTAATACAATTATTATTATCGCTATAACTGTTATTATTATTCTTGTTACTATTATTATTATCCCTATTACTCTTGTCTTTCCCCTTATAACTATTATTATTATCGCTATAACTGTTATTATTATCCTTAATACTATTATTATTATCGCTGTAACTGTTATTATTATTCTTATTACTATTATTATTATCTCTATAACTGCTCTTATTATCATTCCTACTGTTATTATTATCGCTATAACTGTTACTATTAATCTTATTACTATTACTATTAATCTTATTACTATTATTATTATCGCTATAACTGTTATTATTATTCTTGTTACTTTTATTACTGTCCGTATTACTCTTGCTTTTATCCTTAATACTATTATTATTATCGCTATAACTGTTATTATTATTCTTGTTACTATTATTATTATCCCTATTCCTCTTTTCTTTCTCCTTATAACTATTATTATTATCGGTATAACGGTTATTATTATTCTTGTTACTATTATTACTGTAAGTATTACTCTTGCCTTTATCCTTATAACTATTATTATCACCGGTGTAACTGTTATTATTATTCTTGTTACTATTATTATTATCCCGATTCCTCTTGTCTTTCTCCTTATAACTATTATTATTATCCTTATTATTATTATTATTATTATCGCTATAACTGTTGTTATTATTCTTGTTACTATTATTATTATCCCTATTCCCCTTGTCTTTCTGCTTATAACTATTATTATTATCCTTATTATTATTATTATTATCGCTATAACTCTTATTATTATCCTTAATACTATTATTATTATCGCTATAACTGTTATTATTATTCTTGTTACTATTATTACTGTCCGTATTACTCTTGCCTTTATCCTTAATACTATTATTATTATCGCTATAACTGTTATTATTAGTCTTGTTACTATTATTATTATCCCTATTCCTCTTTTCTTTCTCCTTATAACTATTATTATTATCCTTATTATTATTATTATTATCGCTATAACTGTTGTTATTATTCTTGTTACTATTTTTATTATCCCTATTCCTCTTGTCTTTCTCCTTATAACTATTATTATTATCGCTATAACTGTTATTATTATCCTTAATACTATTATTATTATCGCTATAACTGTTATTATTATTCTTGTTACTATTATTATTGTCCGTATTACTCTTGCCTTTATCCTTAATACAATTATTATTATCGCTATAACTGTTATTATTAATCTTGTTACTATTATTATTATCCCTATTACTCTTGTCTTTCCCCTTATAACTATTATTATTATCGCTATAACTGTTATTATTATCCTTAATACTATTATTATTATCGCTGTAACTGTTATTATTATTCTTATTACTATTATTATTATCTCTATAACTGCTCTTATTATCATTCCTACTGTTATTATTATCGCTATAACTGTTACTATTAATCTTATTACTATTACTATTAATCTTATTACTATTATTATTATCGCTATAACTGTTATTATTATTCATGTTACTATTATTACTTTCCGTTTACTCTTGCCTTTATCCTTAATACTATTATTATTATCGCTATAACTGTTATTATTATTCTTGTTACTATTATTATTATCCCTATTCCTCTTGTCTTTCTCCTTATAACTATTATTATTATCGCTGTAACTGTTATTATTATTCTTGTTACTATTATTATTATCCCTATTCCCCATGTCTTTCTCCTTATAACCATTATTATTATCCTTATTATTATTATTTTTATTATCATCGCTATAACTGTTATTATTATTCTTGTTACTATTATTACTGTCCGTATTACTCTTGCCTTTATCCTTAATACTATTATTATTATCGCTATAACTGTTATTATTAGTCTTGTTACTATTATTATTATCCCTATTCCTCTTTTCTTTCTCCTTATAACTATTATTATTATCCTTATTATTATTATTATTATCGCTATAACTGTTATTATTATTCTTGTTACTATTTTTATTATCCCTATTCCTCTTGTCTTTCTCCTTATAACTATTATTATTATCGCTATAACTGTTATTATTATCCTTAATACTATTATTATTATCGCTATAACTGTTATTATTATTCTTGTTACTATTATTATTGTCCGTATTACTCTTGCCTTTATCCTTAATACAATTATTATTATCGCTATAACTGTTATTATTATTCTTGTTACTATTATTATTATCCCTATTACTCTTGTCTTTCCCCTTATAACTATTATTATTATCGCTATAACTGTTATTATTATCCTTAATACTATTATTATTATCGCTGTAACTGTTATTATTATTCTTATTACTATTATTATTATCTCTATAACTGCTCTTATTATCATTCCTACTGTTATTATTATCGCTATAACTGTTACTATTAATCTTATTACTATTACTATTAATCTTATTACTATTATTATTATCGCTATAACTGTTATTATTATTCTTGTTACTTTTATTACTGTCCGTATTACTCTTGCTTTTATCCTTAATACTATTATTATTATCGCTATAACTGTTATTATTATTCTTGTTACTATTATTATTATCCCTATTCCTCTTTTCTTTCTCCTTATAACTATTATTATTATCGGTATAACTGTTATTATTATTCTTGTTACTATTATTACTGTAAGTATTACTCTTGCCTTTATCCTTATAACTATTATTATCACCGGTGTAACTGTTATTATTATTCTTGTTACTATTATTATTATCCCGATTCCTCTTGTCTTTCTCCTTATAACTATTATTATTATCCTTATTATTATTATTATTATCGCTATAACTGTTGTTATTATTCTTGTTACTATTATTATTATCCCTATTCCCCTTGTCTTTCTGCTTATAACTATTATTATTATCCTTATTATTATTATTATTATCGCTATAACTCTTATTATTATCCTTAATACTATTATTATTATCGCTATAACTGTTATTATTATTCTTGTTACTATTATTACTGTCCGTATTACTCTTGCCTTTATCCTTAATACTATTATTATTATCGCTATGACTGTTATTATTATTCTTGTTACTATTATTAGTATCCCTATTCGTCTTGCCTTTCTCCTTATAACTATTATTGTTATCCTTATTATTATTATTATTATCGCTATAACTGTTATTATTATTCTTATTACTATTACTATTATCCCTATTCCTCTTGTCTTTATCCTTATAACTATTATTATTATCCTTATTATTATTATTATTCTTATTACTATTACTATTATCCCCATTCCTCTTGTCTTTATCCTTATAACTATTATTATTATCCTTATTATTATTATTATTATCGCTATAACTGTTATTATTATCCTTATTACTATTATTATTATCGCTATAACTGTTATTATTATTCTTATTACTATTACTATTATCCCTATTCCTCTTGCCTTTATCCTTATAACTATTATTATTATCCTCATTATTATTATTATTATCGCTATAACTGTTATTATTATCCTTATTACTATTATTATTATCGCTATAACTGTTATTATTATGCTTATTCTATTGTTACTATCCCTATTACTCTTGTCTATATCCTTATAACTATTATTATTATCCTTATTACTATTATTATTATCGCTATAACTGTTATTATTATTCTTGTTACTATTATTATTATCCCTATTCCTCTTTTCTTTCTCCTTCTAACTATTATTATTATCGCTATAACTGTTATTATTATCCTTAATACTATTATTCTTATCGCTATAACTGTTATTATTATTCTTGTTACTATTATTACTGTCCGTATTACTCTTGCCTTTATCCTTAATACTATTATTATTATCGCTGTAACTGTTATTATTATTCTTGTTACTATTATTATTATCCCTATTCCCCTTGTCTTTCTCCTTATAACTATTATTATTATCCTTATTATTATTATTATTGTCGCTATAACTGTTATTATTATCCTTAATACTATTATTATTATCGCTATAACTGTTATTATTATTCATGTTACTATTATTACTGTCCGTATTACTCTTGCCTTTATCCTTAATACTATTATTATTATCGCTATAACTGTTATTATTATTCTTGTTACTATTATTATTATCCCTATTCCTCTTTTCTTTCTCCTTCTAACTATTATTATTATCGCTATAACTGTTATTATTGTCCTTAATACTATTATTAGTATCGCTACAACTGTTATTATTATTCTTGTTACTATTATTACTGTCCGTATTACTCTTGCTTTTATCCTTAATACTATTATTATTATCGCTATAACTGTTATTATTATTCTTGTTACTATTATTATTATCCCTATTCCTCTTTTCTTTCTCCTTATAACTATTATTATTATCGGTATAACTGTTATTATTATTCTTGTTACTATTATTACTGTAAGTATTACTCTTGCCTTTATCCTTATAACTATTATTATCACCGGTGTAACTGTTATTATTATTCTTGTTACCATTATTATTATCCCTATTCCTCTTGTCTTTCTCCTTATAACTATTATTATTATCCTTATTATTATTATTTTTATCGCTATAACTGTTGTTATTATTCTTGTTACTATTATTATTATCCCTATTCCCCTTGTCTTTCTCCTTATAACTATTATTATTATCCTTATTATTATTATTATTATCGCTATAACTGTTATTATTATCCTTAATACTATTATTATTATCGCTATAACTGTTATTATTATTCTTGTTACTATTATTACTGTCCGTATTACTCTTGCCTTTATCCTTAATACTATTATTATTATCGCTATAACTGTTATTATTATTCTTGTTACTATTATTAGTATCCCTATTCGTCTTGCCTTTCTCCTTATAACTATTATTGTTATCCTTATTATTATTATTATTATCGCTATAACTGTTATTATTAATCTTATTACTATTACTATTATCCCTATTCCTCTTGTCTTTATCCTTATAACTATTATTATTATCCTTATTATTATTATTATTATTATTATTATCGCTATAACTGTTATTATTATTCTTGTTACTATTATTATTATCCCTATTCCTCTTTTCTTTCTCCTTCTAACTATTATTATTATCGCTATAACTGTTATTATTATCCTTAATACTATTATTCTTATCGCTATAACTGTTATTATTATTCTTGTTACTATTATTACTGTCCGTATTACTCTTGCCTTTATCCTTAATACTATTATTATTATCGCTGTAACTGTTATTATTATTCTTGTTACTATTATTATTATCCCTATTCCCCTTGTCTTTCTCCTTATAACTATTATTATTATCCTTATTATTATTATTATTGTCGCTATAACTGTTATTATTATCCTTAATACTATTATTATTATCGCTATAACTGTTATTATTATTCATGTTACTATTATTACTGTCCGTATTACTCTTGCCTTTATCCTTAATACTATTATTATTATCGCTATAACTGTTATTATTATTCTTGTTACTATTATTATTATCCCTATTCCTCTTTTCTTTCTCCTTCTAACTATTATTATTATCGCTATAACTGTTATTATTGTCCTTAATACTATTATTAGTATCGCTACAACTGTTATTATTATTCTTGTTACTATTATTACTGTCCGTATTACTCTTGCTTTTATCCTTAATACTATTATTATTATCGCTATAACTGTTATTATTATTCTTGTTACTATTATTATTATCCCTATTCCTCTTTTCTTTCTCCTTATAACTATTATTATTATCGGTATAACTGTTATTATTATTCTTGTTACTATTATTACTGTAAGTATTACTCTTGCCTTTATCCTTATAACTATTATTATCACCGGTGTAACTGTTATTATTATTCTTGTTACCATTATTATTATCCCTATTCCTCTTGTCTTTCTCCTTATAACTATTATTATTATCCTTATTATTATTATTTTTATCGCTATAACTGTTGTTATTATTCTTGTTACTATTATTATTATCCCTATTCCCCTTGTCTTTCTCCTTATAACTATTATTATTATCCTTATTATTATTATTATTATCGCTATAACTGTTATTATTATCCTTAATACTATTATTATTATCGCTATAACTGTTATTATTATTCTTGTTACTATTATTACTGTCCGTATTACTCTTGCCTTTATCCTTAATACTATTATTATTATCGCTATAACTGTTATTATTATTCTTGTTACTATTATTAGTATCCCTATTCGTCTTGCCTTTCTCCTTATAACTATTATTGTTATCCTTATTATTATTATTATTATCGCTATAACTGTTATTATTAATCTTATTACTATTACTATTATCCCTATTCCTCTTGTCTTTATCCTTATAACTATTATTATTATCCTTATTATTATTATTATTATTATTATTATCGCTATAACTGTTATTATTATTCTTATTACTATTACTATTATCCCCATTCCTCTTGTATTTATCCTTATAACTATTATTATTATCCTTATTATTATTATTATTATCGCTATAACTGTTATTATTATCCTTATTACTATTATTATTATCGCTGTAACTGTTATTATTATTCTTATTACTATTACTATTATCCCTATTCCTCTTGCCTTTATCCTTATAACTATTATTATTATCCTCATTATTATTATTATTATCGCTATAACTGTTATTATTATCCTTATTACTATTATTATTATCGCTATAACTGTTATTATTATGCTTATTCTATTGTTACTATCCCTATTACTCTTGTCTATATACTTATAACTATTATTATTATCCTTATTACTATTATTATTATCGCTATAACTGTTATTATTATTCCTGTTACTATTATTATTATCCCTATTCCTCTTTTCTTTCTCCTTCTAACTATTATTATTATCGCTATAACTGTTATTATTATTCTTGTTACTATTATTATTATCCCTATTCCTCTTGTCTTTCCCCTTATAACTATTATTATTATCCTTAATACTATTATTATTATCAGTATAACTGTTATTATTATTCTTATTACTATTATTATTATCGCTATAACTGTTATTATTATTCTTGTTACTATTATTACTGTCCGTATTACTCTTGCTTTTATCCTTAATACTATTATTATTATCGCTATAACTGTTATTATTATTCTTGTTACTATTATTATTATCCGTATTCCTCTTTTCTTTCTCCTTATAACTATTATTATTATCGGTATAACTGTTATTATTATTCTTGTTACTATTATTACTGTCCGTATTAGTCTTGCTTTTATCCTTAATACTATTATTATTATCGCTATAACTGTTATTATTATTCTTGTTACTATTATTATTATCCCTATTCCTCTTTTCTTTCTCCTTATAACTATTATTATTATCGCTATAACTGTTATTATTATCCTTAATACTATTATTATTATCGCTATAACTGTTATTATTATTCTTGTTACTATTATTACTGTCCGTATTACTCTTGCCTTTATCCTTAATACTATTATTATTAACGCTATAACTGTTATTATTATTCTTGTTACTATTTTTATTATCCCTATTCCCCTTGTCTTTCTCCTTATAACTATTATTATTATCCTTATTATTATTATTATCGCTATAACTGTTATTATTATTCTTGTTACTATTATTATTATCCCTATTCCTCTTGTCTTTCTCCTTATAACTATTATTATTATCCTTATTATTATTATTATTATCGCTATAACTGTTATTATTATCCTTATTGCTATTATTATTATCGCTATAACTGTTATTATTATGCTTATTCTATTGTTACTATCCCTATTACTCTTGTCTTCATCCTTATAACTATTATTATTATCCTTATTACTATTATTATTATCTCTATAACTGCTCTTATTATCATTCCTACTGTTATTATTATCGCTATAACTGTTATTATTATCCTTAATACTATTATTATTATCGCTATAACTGTTATTATTATTCTTGTTACTATTATTATTATCCCTATTCCCCTTGTCTTTCTCCTTATAACTATTATTATTATACTTATTATTATTATTATTATCGCTATAACTGTTATTATTATCCTTATTACTATTATTATTATCGCTATAACTGTTATTATTATTCTTATTACTATTACTATTATCCCCATTCCTCTTGTCTTTATCCTTATAACTATTATTATTATCCTTATTATTATTATTATTATCGCTATAACTGTTATTATTATCCTTATTACTATTATTATTATCGCTATAACTGTTATTATTATTCTTATTACTATTACTATTATCCCCATTCCTCTTGTCTATATCCTTATAACTATTATTATTATCCTTATTACTATTATTATTATCGCTATAACTGTTATTATTATTCATGTTACTATTATTACTTTCCGTTTACTCTTGCCTTTATCCTTAATACTATTATTATTATCGCTATAACTGTTATTATTATTCTTGTTACTATTATTATTATCCCTATTCCTCTTGTCTTTCTCCTTATAACTATTATTATTATCGCTGTAACTGTTATTATTATTCTTGTTACTATTATTATTATCCCTATTCCCCATGTCTTTCTCCTTATAACCATTATTATTATCCTTATTATTATTATTTTTATTATCATCGCTATAACTGTTATTATTATTCTTGTTACTATTATTTCTGTCCGTATTACTCTTGCCTTTATCCTTAATACTATTATTATTATCGCTATAACTGTTATTATTAGTCTTGTTACTATTATTATTATCCCTATTCCTCTTTTCTTTCTCCTTATAACTATTATTATTATCCTTATTATTATTATTATTATCGCTATAACTGTTATTATTATCCTTAATACTATTATTATTATCGCTATAACTGTTATTATTATTCATGTTACTATTATTACTGTCCGTATTACTCTTGCTTTTATCCTTAATACTATTATTATTATCGCTATAACTGTTATTATTATTCTTGTTACTATTATTATTATCCCTATTCCTCTTTTCTTTCTCCTTATAACTATTATTATTATCGGTATAACTGTTATTATTATTCTTGTTACTATTATTACTGTAAGTATTACTCTTGCCTTTATCCTTATAACTATTATTATCACCGGTGTAACTGTTATTATTATTCTTGTTACTATTATTATTATCCCGATTCCTCTTGTCTTTCTCCTTATAACTATTATTATTATCCTTATTATTATTATTATTATCGCTATAACTGTTGTTATTATTCTTGTTACTATTATTATTATCCCTATTCCCCTTGTCTTTCTGCTTATAACTATTATTATTATCCTTATTATTATTATTATTATCGCTATAACTCTTATTATTATCCTTAATACTATTATTATTATCGCTATAACTGTTATTATTATTCTTGTTACTATTATTACTGTCCGTATTACTCTTGCCTTTATCCTTAATACTATTATTATTATCGCTATAACTGTTATTATTAGTCTTGTTACTATTATTATTATCCCTATTCCTCTTTTCTTTCTCCTTATAACTATTATTATTATCCTTATTATTATTATTATTATCGCTATAACTGTTGTTATTATTCTTGTTACTATTTTTATTATCCCTATTCCTCTTGTCTTTCTCCTTATAACTATTATTATTATCGCTATAACTGTTATTATTATCCTTAATACTATTATTATTATCGCTATAACTGTTGTTATTATTCTTGTTACTATTATTATTGTCCGTATTACTCTTGCCTTTATCCTTAATACAATTATTATTATCGCTATAACTGTTATTATTATTCTTGTTACTATTATTACTGTAAGTATTACTCTTGCCTTTATCCTTATAACTATTATTATCACCGGTGTAACTGTTATTATTATTCTTGTTACTATTATTATTATCCCGATTCCTCTTGTCTTTCTCCTTATAACTATTATTATTATCCTTATTATTATTATTATTATCGCTATAACTGTTGTTATTATTCTTGTTACTATTATTATTATCCCTATTCCCCTTGTCTTTCTGCTTATAACTATTATTATTATCCTTATTATTATTATTATTATCGCTATAACTCTTATTATTATCCTTAATACTATTATTATTATCGCTATAACTGTTATTATTATTCTTGTTACTATTATTACTGTCCGTATTACTCTTGCCTTTATCCTTAATACTATTATTATTATCGCTATAACTGCTATTATTAGTCTTGTTACTATTATTATTATCCCTATTCCTCTTTTCTTTCTCCTTATAACTATTATTATTATCCTTATTATTATTATTATTATCGCTATAACTGTTGTTATTATTCTTGTTACTATTTTTATTATCCCTATTCCTCTTGTCTTTCTCCTTATAACTATTATTATTATCGCTATAACTGTTATTATTATCCTTAATACTATTATTATTATCGCTATAACTGTTATTATTATCCTTAATACTATTATTATTATCGCTGTAACTGTTATTATTATTCTTATTACTATTATTATTATCTCTATAACTGCTCTTATTATCATTCCTACTGTTATTATTATCGCTATAACTGTTACTATTAATCTTATTACTATTACTATTAATCTTATTACTATTATTATTATCGCTATAACTGTTATTATTATTCTTGTTACTTTTATTACTGTCCGTATTACTCTTGCTTTTATCCTTAATACTATTATTATTATCGCTATAACTGTTATTATTATTCTTGTTACTATTATTATTATCCCTATTCCTCTTTTCTTTCTCCTTATAACTATTATTATTATCGGTATAACTGTTATTATTATTCTTGTTACTATTATTACTGTAAGTATTACTCTTGCCTTTATCCTTATAACTATTATTATCACCGGTGTAACTGTTATTATTATTCTTGTTACTATTATTATTATCCCGATTCCTCTTGTCTTTCTCCTTATAACTATTATTATTATCCTTATTATTATTATTATTATCGCTATAACTGTTGTTATTATTCTTGTTACTATTATTATTATCCCTATTCCCCTTGTCTTTCTGCTTATAACTATTATTATTATCCTTATTATTATTATTATTATCGCTATAACTCTTATTATTATCCTTAATACTATTATTATTATCGCTATAACTGTTATTATTATTCTTGTTACTATTATTACTGTCCGTATTACTCTTGCCTTTATCCTTAATACTATTATTATTATCGCTATGACTGTTATTATTATTCTTGTTACTATTATTAGTATCCCTATTCGTCTTGCCTTTCTCCTTATAACTATTATTGTTATCCTTATTATTATTATTATTATCGCTATAACTGTTATTATTATTCTTATTACTATTACTATTATCCCTATTCCTCTTGTCTTTATCCTTATAACTATTATTATTATCCTTATTATTATTATTATTCTTATTACTATTACTATTATCCCCATTCCTCTTGTCTTTATCCTTATAACTATTATTATTATCCTTATTATTATTATTATTATCGCTATAACTGTTATTATTATCCTTATTACTATTATTATTATCGCTATAACTGTTATTATTATTCTTATTACTATTACTATTATCCCTATTCCTCTTGCCTTTATCCTTATAACTATTATTATTATCCTCATTATTATTATTATTATCGCTATAACTGTTATTATTATCCTTATTACTATTATTATTATCGCTATAACTGTTATTATTATGCTTATTCTATTGTTACTATCCCTATTACTCTTGTCTATATCCTTATAACTATTATTATTATCCTTATTACTATTATTATTATCGCTATAACTGTTATTATTATTCTTGTTACTATTATTATTATCCCTATTCCTCTTTTCTTTCTCCTTCTAACTATTATTATTATCGCTATAACTGTTATTATTATTCTTGTTACTATTATTACTGTCCGTATTACTCTTGCCTTTATCCTTAATACTATTATTATTATCGCTGTAACTGTTATTATTATTCTTGTTACTATTATTATTATCCCTATTCCCCTTGTCTTTCTCCTTATAACTATTATTATTATCCTTATTATTATTATTATTATCGCTATAACTGTTATTATTATCCTTAATACTATTATTATTATCGCTATAACTGTTATTATTATTCATGTTACTATTATTACTGTCCGTATTACTCTTGCCTTTATCCTTAATACTATTATTATTATCGCTATAACTGTTATTATTATTCTTGTTACTATTATTATTATCCCTATTCCTCTTTTCTTTCTCCTTCTAACTATTATTATTATCGCTATAACTGTTATTATTGTCCTTAATACTATAATTAGTATCGCTACAACTGTTATTATTATTCTTGTTACTATTATTACTGTCCGTATTACTCTTGCTTTTATCCTTAATACTATTATTATTATCGCTATAACTGTTATTATTATTCTTGTTACTATTATTATTATCCCTATTCCTCTTTTCTTTCTCCTTATAACTATTATTATTATCGGTATAACTGTAATTATTATTCTTGTTACTATTATTACTGTAAGTATTACTCTTGCCTTTATCCTTATAACTATTATTATCACCGGTGTAACTGTTATTATTATTCTTGTTACCATTATTATTATCCCTATTCCTCTTGTCTTTCTCCTTATAACTATTATTATTATCCTTATTATTATTATTTTTATCGCTATAACTGTTGTTATTATTCTTGTTACTATTATTATTATCCCTATTCCCCTTGTCTTTCTCCTTATAACTATTATTATTATCCTTATTATTATTATTATTATCGCTATAACTGTTATTATTATCCTTAATACTATTATTATTATCGCTATAACTGTTATTATTATTCTTGTTACTATTATTACTGTCCGTATTACTCTTGCCTTTATCCTTAATACTATTATTATTATCGCTATAACTGTTATTATTATTCTTGTTACTATTATTAGTATCCCTATTCGTCTTGCCTTTCTCCTTATAACTATTATTGTTATCCTTATTATTATTATTATTATCGCTATAACTGTTATTATTAATCTTATTACTATTACTATTATCCCTATTCCTCTTGTCTTTATCCTTATAACTATTATTATTATCCTTATTATTATTATTATTATTATTATTATCGCTATAACTGTTATTATTATTCTTATTACTATTACTATTATCCCCATTCCTCTTGTATTTATCCTTATAACTTTTATTATTATCCTTATTATTATTATTATTATCGCTATATCTGTTATTATTATCCTTATTACTATTATTATTATCGCTGTAACTGTTATTATTATTCTTATTACTATTACTATTATCCCTATTCCTCTTGCCTTTATCCTTATAACTATTATTATTATCCTCATTATTATTATTATTATCGCTATAACTGTTATTATTATCCTTATTACTATTATTATTATCGCTATAACTGTTATTATTATGCTTATTCTATTGTTACTATCCCTATTACTCTTGTCTATATACTTATAACTATTATTATTATCCTTATTACTATTATTATTATCGCTATAACTGTTATTATTATTCCTGTTACTATTATTATTATCCCTATTCCTCTTTTCTTTCTCCTTCTAACTATTATTATTATCGCTATAACTGTTATTATTATTCTTGTTACTATTATTATTATCCCTATTCCTCTTGTCTTTCCCCTTATAACTATTATTATTATCCTTAATACTATTATTATTATCAGTATAACTGTTATTATTATTCTTATTACTAATATTATTATCGCTATAACTGTTATTATTATTCTTGTTACTATTATTACTGTCCGTATTACTCTTGCTTTTATCCTTAATACTATTATTATTATCGCTATAACTGTTATTATTATTCTTGTTACTATTATTATTATCCCTATTCCTCTTTTCTTTCTCCTTATAACTATTATTATTATCGGTATAACTGTTATTATTATTCTTGTTACTATTATTACTGTAAGTATTACTCTTGCCTTTATCCTTATAACTATTATTATCACCGGTGTAACTGTTATTATTATTCTTGTTACCATTATTATTATCCCTATTCCTCTTGTCTTTCTCCTTATAACTATTATTATTATCCTTATTATTATTATTATTATCGCTATAACTGTTATTATTATCGCTATAACTGTTATTATTATTCTTGTTACTATTATTACTGTCCGTATTACTCTTGCCTTTATCCTTAATACTATTATTATTATCGCTATAACTGTTATTATTATTCTTGTTACTATTATTATTATCCCTATTCCTCTTGCCTTTCTCCTTATAACTATTATTATTATCGCTATAACTGTTATTATTATTCTTGTTACTATTATTATTATCCCTATTCCCCTTGTCTTTCTCCTTATAACTATTAGTATTATCCTTATTATTATTATTATTATCGCTATAACTGTTATTATTATTCTTGTTACTATTATTACTGTCCGTATTACTCTTGCCTTTATCCTTAATACTATTATTATTATCGCTATAACTGTTATTATTATTCTTGTTACTATTATTATTATCCCTATTCCTCTTGTCTTTCTCCTTATAACTATTATTATTATCCTTATTATTATTATTATTATCGCTATAACTGTTATTATTATTCTTGTTACTATTATTACTGTCCGTATTACTCTTGCCTTTATCCTTAATACTATTATTATTATCGCTATAACTGTTATTATTATTCTTGTTACTATTATTATTATCCCTATTCCTCTTGTCTTTCTCCTTATAACTATTATTATTATCCTTATTATTATTATTATTATCGCTATGACTGTTATTATTATTCTTATTACTATTACTATTATCCCTATTCGTCTTGTCTTTATCCTTATAACTATTATTATTATCCTTATTATTATTATTATTATTATTATTATCGCTATAACTGTTATTATTATCCTTATTACTATTATTATTATCGCTAGAACTGTTATTATTATTCTTATTACTATTTTTATTATCCCCATTCCTCTTGTCTTTATCCTTATAACTATTATTATTATCCTTATTATTATTATTATTATCGCTATAACTGTTATTATTATCCTTATTACTATTATTATTATCGCTATAACTGTTATTATTATGCTTATTCTATTGTTACTATCCCTATTACTCTTGTCTTCATCCTTATAACTATTATTATTATCCTTATTACTATTATTATTATCTCTATAACTGCTCTTATTATCATTCCTACTGTTATTATTATCGCTATAACTGTTATTATTATCCTTAATACTATTATTATTATCGCTATAACTGTTATTATTATTCTTGTTACTATTATTATTATCCCTATTCCCCTTGTCTTTCTCCTTATAACTATTATTATTATCCTTATTATTATTATTATTATCGCTATAACTGTTATTATTATCCTTATTACTATTATTATTATCGCTATAACTGTTATTATTATTCTTATTACTATTACTATTATCCCCATTCCTCTTGTCTTTATCCTTATAACTATTATTATTATCCTTATTATTATTATTATTATCGCTATAACTGTTATTATTATCCTTATTACTATTATTATTATCGCTATAACTGTTATTATTATTCTTATTACTATTACTATTATCCCCATTCCTCTTGTCTATATCCTTATAACTATTATTATTATCCTTATTACTATTATTATTATCGCTATAACTGTTATTATTATTCATGTTACTATTATTACTTTCCGTTTACTCTTGCCTTTATCCTTAATACTATTATTATTATCGCTATAACTGTTATTATTATTCTTGTTACTATTATTATTATCCCTATTCCTCTTGTCTTTCTCCTTATAACTATTATTATTATCGCTGTAACTGTTATTATTATTCTTGTTACTATTATTATTATCCCTATTCCCCATGTCTTTCTCCTTATAACCATTATTATTATCCTTATTATTATTATTTTTATTATCATCGCTATAACTGTTATTATTATTCTTGTTACTTTTATTACTGTCCGTATTACTCTTGCTTTTATCCTTAATACTATTATTATTATCGCTATAACTGTTATTATTATTCTTGTTACTATTATTATTATCCCTATTCCTCTTTTCTTTCTCCTTATAACTATTATTATTATCGGTATAACTGTTATTATTATTCTTGTTACTATTATTACTGTAAGTATTACTCTTGCCTTTATCCTTATAACTATTATTATCACCGGTGTAACTGTTATTATTATTCTTGTTACTATTATTATTATCCCGATTCCTCTTGTCTTCCTCCTTATAACTATTATTATTATCCTTATTATTATTATTATTATCGCTATAACTGTTGTTATTATTCTTGTTACTATTATTATTATCCCTATTCCCCTTGTCTTTCTGCTTATAACTATTATTATTATCCTTATTATTATTATTATTATCCTTAATACTATTATTATTATCGCTATAACTGTTATTATTATTCTTGTTACTATTATTACTGTCCGTATTACTCTTGCCTTTATCCTTAATACTATTATTATTATCGCTATGACTGTTATTATTATTCTTGTTACTATTATTAGTATCCCTATTCGTCTTGCCTTTCTCCTTATAACTATTATTGTTATCCTTATTATTATTATTATTATCGCTATAACTGTTATTATTATTCTTATTACTATTACTATTATCCCCATTCCTCTTGTCTTTATCCTTATAACTATTATTATTATCCTTATTATTATTATTATTATCGCTATAACTGTTATTATTATCCTTATTACTATTATTATTATCGCTATAACTGTTATTATTATTCTTATTACTATTACTATTATCCCTATTCCTCTTGCCTTTATCCTTATAACTATTATTATTATCCTCATTATTATTATTATTATCGCTATAACTGTTATTATTATGCTTATTCTATTGTTACTATCCCTATTACTCTTGTCTATATCCTTATAACTATTATTATTATCCTTATTACTATTATTATTATCGCTATAACTGTTATTATTATTCTTGTTACTATTATTATTATCCCTATTCCTCTTTTCTTTCTCCTTCTAACTATTATTATTATCGCTATAACTGTTATTATTGTCCTTAATACTATTATTAGTATCGCTACAACTGTTATTATTATTCTTGTTACTATTATTACTGTCCGTATTACTCTTGCTTTTATCCTTAATACTATTATTATTATCGCTATAACTGTTATTATTATTCTTGTTACTATTATTATTATCCCTATTCCTCTTTTCTTTCTCCTTATAACTATTATTATTATCGGTATAACTGTTATTATTATTCTTGTTACTATTATTACTGTAAGTATTACTCTTGCCTTTATCCTTATAACTATTATTATCACCGGTGTAACTGTTATTATTATTCTTGTTACCATTATTATTATCCCTATTCCTCTTGTCTTTCTCCTTATAACTATTATTATTATCCTTATTATTATTATTTTTATCGCCATAACTGTTGTTATTATTCTTGTTACTATTATTCTTATCCCCATTCCTCTTGTCTTTATCCTTATAACTATTATTATTATCCTTATTATTATTATTATTATCGCTATAACTGTTATTATTATCCTTATTACTATTATTATTATCGCTATAACTGTTATTATTATTCTTATTACTATTACTATTATCCCTATTCCTCTTGCCTTTATCCTTATAACTATTATTATTATCCTCATTATTATTATTATTATCGCTATAACTGTTATTATTATCCTTATTACTATTATTATTATCGCTATAACTGTTATTATTATGCTTATTCTATTGTTACTATCCCTATTACTCTTGTCTATATCCTTATAACTATTATTATTATCCTTATTACTATTATTATTATCGCTATAACTGTTATTATTATTCTTGTTACTATTATTATTATCCCTATTCCTCTTGTCTTTCCCCTTATAACTATTATTATTATCCTTAATACTATTATTATTATCAGTATAACTGTTATTATTATTCTTATTACTAATATTATTATCGCTATAACTGTTATTATTATTCTTGTTACTATTATTACTGTCCGTATTACTCTTGCTTTTATCCTTAATACTATTATTATTATCGCTATAACTGTTATTATTATTCTTGTTACTATTATTATTATCCCTATTCCTCTTTTCTTTCTCCTTATAACTATTATTATTATCGGTATAACTGTTATTATAATTCTTGTTACTATTATTACTGTAAGTATTACTCTTGCCTTTATCCTTATAACTATTATTATCACCGGTGTAACTGTTATTATTATTCTTGTTACCATTATTATTATCTCTATTCCTCTTGTCTTTCTCCTTATAACTATTATTATTATCCTTATTATTATTATTATTATCGCTATAACTGTTATTATTATCGCTATAACTGTTATTATTATTCTTGTTACTATTATTACTGTCCGTATTACTCTTGCCTTTATCCTTAATACTATTATTATTATCGCTATAACTGTTATTATTATTCTTGTTACTATTATTATTATCCCTATTCCTCTTGCCTTTCTCCTTATAACTATTATTATTATCGCTATAACTGTTATTATTATTCTTGTTACTATTATTATTATCCCTATTCCCCTTGTCTTTCTCCTTATAACTATTATTATTATCCTTATTATTATTATTATTATCGCTATAACTGTTATTATTATTCTTGTTACTATTATTATTATCCCTATTCCTCTTGTCTTTCTCCTTATAACTATTATTATTATCCTTATTATTATTATTATTATCGCTATAACTGTTATTATTATTCTTGTTACTATTATTACTGTCCGTATTACTCTTGCCTTTATCCTTAATACTATTATTATTATCGCTATAACTGTTATTATTATTCTTGTTACTATTATTATTATCCCTATTCCTCTTGTCTTTCTCCTTATAACTATTATTATTATCCTTATTATTATTATTATTATCGCTATAACTGTTATTATTATCCTTAATACTATTATTATTATCGCTATAACTGTTATTATTATTCTTGTTACTATTATTATTATCCCTATTCCCCTTGTCTTTCTCCTTATAACTGTTATTATTATCCTTATTATTATTATTATTATCGCTATAACTATTATTATTATCCTTATTACTATTATTATTATCGCTATAACTGTTATTATTATTCTTATTACTATTACTATTATCCCCATTCCTCTTGTCTTTATCCTTATAACTATTATTATTATCCTTATTATTATTATTATTATCGCTATAACTGTTATTATTATCCTTATTACTATTATTATTATCGCTATTCCCCTTGTCTTTCTCCTTATAACTATTATTATTATCCTTATTATTATTATTATTATCGCTATAACTGTTATTATTATCCTTAATACTATTATTATTATCGCTATAACTGTTATTATTATTCATGTTACTATTATTACTGTCCGTATTACTCTTGCTTTTATCCTTAATACTATTATTATTATCGCTATAACTGTTATTATTATTCTTGTTACTATTATTATTATCCCTATTCCTCTTTTCTTTCTCCTTATAACTATTATTATTATCGGTATAACTGTTATTATTATTCTTGTTACTATTATTACTGTAAGTATTACTCTTGCCTTTATCCTTATAACTATTATTATCACCGGTGTAACTGTTATTATTATTCTTGTTACCATTATTATTATCCCTATTCCTCTTGTCTTTCTCCTTATAACTATTATTATTATCCTTATTATTATTATTTTTATCGCTATAACTGTTGTTATTATTCTTGTTACTATTATTATTATCCCTATTCCCCTTGTCTTTCTCCTTATAACTATTATTATTATCCTTATTATTATTATTATTATCGCTATAACTGTTATTATTATCCTTAATACTATTATTATTATCGCTATAACTGTTATTATTATTCTTGTTACTATTATTACTGTCCGTATTACTCTTGCCTTTATCCTTAATACTGTTATTATTATCGCTATAACTGTTATTATTATTCTTGTTACTATTATTAGTATCCCTATTCGTCTTGCCTTTCTCCTTATAACTATTATTGTTATCCTTATTATTATTATTATTGTCGCTATAACTGTTATTATTAATCTTATTACTATTATCCCTATTCCTCTTGTCTTTATCCTTATAACTATTATTATTATCCTTATTATTATTATTATTATTATTATTATCGCTATAACTGTTATTATTATTCTTATTACTATTACTATTATCCCCATTCCTCTTGTATTTATCCTTATAACTATTATTATTATCCTTATTATTATTATTATTATCGCTATATCTGTTATTATTATCCTTATTACTATTATTATTATCGCTGTAACTGTTATTATTATTCTTATTACTATTACTATTATCCCTATTCCTCTTGCCTTTATCCTTATAACTATTATTATTATCCTCATTATTATTATTATTATCGCTATAACTGTTATTATTATCCTTATTACTATTATTATTATCGCTATAACTGTTATTATTATGCTTATTCTATTGTTACTATCCCTATTACTCTTGTCTATATACTTATAACTATTATTATTATCCTTATTACTATTATTATTATCGCTATAACTGTTATTATTATTCCTGTTACTATTATTATTATCCCTATTCCTCTTTTCTTTCTCCTTCTAACTATTATTATTATCGCTATAACTGTTATTATTATTCTTGTTACTATTATCATTATCCCTATTCCTCTTGTCTTTCCCCTTATAACTATTATTATTATCCTTAATACTATTATTATTAACGCTATAACTGTTATTATTATTCTTGTTACTATTATTATTATCCCTATTCCCCTTGTCTTTCTCCTTATAACTATTATTATTATCCTTATTATTATTATTATTATCGCTATAACTGTTATTATTATTCTTGTTACTATTATTATTATCCCTATTCCTCTTGTCTTTCTCCTTATAACTATTATTATTATCCTTATTATTATTATTATTATCGCTATGACTGTTATTATTATTCTTATTACTATTACTATTATCCCTATTCGTCTTGTCTTTATCCTTATAACTATTATTATTATCCTTATTATTATTATTATTATTATTATTATCGCTATAACTGTTATTATTATCCTTATTACTATTATTATTACCGCTATAACTGTTATTATTATTCTTATTACTATTACTATTATCCCCATTCCTCTTGTCTTTCTCCTTATAACTATTATTATTATCCTTATTATTATTATTATTATCGCTATAACTGTTATTATTATCCTTATTACTATTATTATTATCGCTATAACTGTTATTATTATTCTTATTACTATTACTATTATCCCCATTCCTCTTGTCTTTATCCTTATAACTATTATTATTATCCTTATTATTATTATTATTATCGCTATAACTGTTATTATTATCCTTATTACTATTATTATTATCGCTATAACTGTTATTATTATTCTTATTACTATTACTATTATCCCCATTCCTCTTGTCTATATCCTTATAACTATTATTATTATCCTTATTACTATTATTATTATCGCTATAACTGTTATTATTATTCATGTTACTATTATTACTTTCCGTTTACTCTTGCCTTTATCCTTAATACTATTATTATTATCGCTATAACTGTTATTATTATTCTTGTTACTATTATTATTATCCCTATTCCTCTTGTCTTTCTCCTTATAACTATTATTATTATCGCTGTAACTGTTATTATTATTCTTGTTACTATTATTATTATCCCTATTCCCCATGTCTTTCTCCTTATAACCATTATTATTATCCTTATTATTATTATTTTTATTATCATCGCTATAACTGTTATTATTATTCTTGTTACTATTATTACTGTCCGTATTACTCTTGCCTTTATCCTTAATACTATTATTATTATCGCTATAACTGTTATTATTAGTCTTGTTACTATTATTATTATCCCTATTCCTCATTCTTTCTCCTTATAACTATTATTATTATCCTTATTATTATTATTATTATCGCTATAACTGTTGTTATTATTCTTGTTACTATTTTTATTATCCCTATTCCTCTTGTCTTTCTCCTTATAACTATTATTATTATCGCTATAACTGTTATTATTATCCTTAATACTATTATTATTATCGCTATAACTGTTATTATTATTCATGTTACTATTATTATTATCGCTTTAACTGTTATTATTATTCTTATTACTATTATTATTATCGCTATAACTGTTATTATTATTCTTGTTACTATTATTACTGTCCGTATTACTCTTGCCTTTATCCTTAGCACTATTATTATTATCGCTATAACTGTTATTATTATTCTTGTTACTATTATTATTATCCCTATTCCTCTTGTCTTTCTCCTTCTAACTATTATTATTATCGCTATAACTGTTATTATTATGCTTATTCTATTGTTACTATCCCTATTACTCTTGTCTATATCCTTATAACTATTATTATTATCCTTATTATTATTATTATTATTATCGCTATAACTGTTATTATTATCCTTATTACTATTATTATTATCGCTATAACTGTTATTATTATTCTTATTACTATTACTATTATCCCCATTCCTCTTGTCTTTATCCTTGTAACTATTATTATTATCCTTATTATTATTATTATTATCGCTATAACTGTTATTATTATCCTTATTACTATTATTATTATCGCTATAACTGTTATTATTATGCTTATTCCATTGTTACTATCCCTATTACTCTTGTCTATATCCTTATAACTATTATTATTATCCTTATTATTATTATTATTATTATCGCTATAACTGTTATTATTATCCTTATTACTATTATTATTATCGCTATAACTGTTATTATTATTCTTATTACTGTTACTACTATCCCTATTCCTCTTGTCTTTATCCTTATAACTATTATTATTATCCTTATTATTATTATTATTATTATCGCTATAACTGTTATTATTATCCTTATTACTATTATTATTATCGCTATAACTGTTATTATTATTCTTGTTACTATTACTATTATCCCCATTCCTCTTGTCTTTATCCTTATAACTATTATTATTATCCTCTTTATTATTATTATTATCGCTATAACTGTTATTATTATCCTTCTTACTATTATTGTTATAGCTATAACTGTTATTATTATGCTTATTCTATTGTTACTATCCCTATTACTCTTGTCTATATCCTTATAACTATTATTATTATCCTTATTACTATTATTATTATCGCTATAACTGTTATTATTATTCTTGTTACTATTATTACTGTCCGTATTGCTCTTGCCTTTATCCTTAACACTATTCTTATTATCGCTATAACTGTTATTATTATCCTTATTACTATTATTATTATCGCTATAACTGTTATTATTATTCTTATTACTATTACTATTATCCCTATTCGTCTTGTCTTTATCCTTATAACTATTATTATTATCGCTGTAACTGTTATTATTATTCTTGTTACTATTATTATTATCCCTATTGCCCATGTCTTTCTCCTTATAACCATTATTATTATCCTTATTATTATTATTTTTATTATCATCGCTATAACTGTTATTATTATTCTTGTTACTATTATTACTGTCCGTATTACTCTTGCCTTTATCCTTAATACTATTATTATTATCGCTATAACTGTTATTATTAGTCTTGTTACTATTATTATTATCCCTATTCCTCTTTTCTTTCTCCTTATAACTATTATTATTATCCTTATTATTATTATTATTATCGCTATAACTGTTGTTATTATTCTTGTTACTATTTTTATTATCCCTATTCCTCTTGTCTTTCTCCTTATAACTATTATTATTATCGCTATAACTGTTATTATTATCCTTAATACTATTATTATTATCGCTATAACTGTTATTATTATCCTTAATACTATTATTATTATCGCTATAACTGTTATTATTATTCTTGTTACTATTATTACTGTCCGTATTACTCTTGCCTTTATCCTTAATACAATTATTATTATCGCTATAACTGTTATTATTATTCTTGTTACTATTATTATTATCCCTATTCCCCTTGTCTTTCTCCTTATAACTATTATTATTATCCTTATTATTATTATTATTATCGCTATAACTGTTATTATTATTCTTGTTACTATTATTATTATCCCTATTCCTCTTGTCTTTATCCTTATAACTATTATTATTATCCTTATTATTATTATTATTATTATCCCTATAACTGTTATTATTACTCTTGTTACTATTATTCCTGTCCGTATTACTCTTGCCTTTATCCTTAATACTATTATTATTATCGCTATAACTGTTATTATTATTCTTGTTACTATTATTATTATCCCTATTCCTCTTTTCTTTCTCCTTATAACTATTATTATTATCGCTATAACTGTTATTATTATCCTTAATACTATTATTATTATCGCTATAACTGTTATTATTATTCTTGTTACTATTATTACTGTCCGTATTACTCTTGCCTTTATCCATAATACTATTATTATTATCGCTATGACTGTTATTATTATTCTTGTTACTATTATTATTATCCCTATTCCTCTTGTCTTTCTCCTTATAAGTATTATTATTATCCTTATTATTATTATTATTATCGCTATGACTGTTATTATTATTCTTATTACTATTACTATTATCCCTATTCCTCTTGTCTTTATCCTTATAACTATTATTATTATCCTTATTATTATTATTATTATTATTATTATCGCTATAACTGTTATTATTATCCTTATTACTATTATTATTATCGCTATAACTGTTATTATTATTCTTATTACTATTACTATTGTCCCCATTCCTCTTGTCTTTATCCTTATAACTATTATTATTATCCTTATTATTATTATTATTATCGCTATAACTATTATTATTATCCTTATTACTATTATTATTATCGCTATAACTGTTATTATTATTCATGTTACTATTATTATTATCGCTTTAACTGTTATTATTATTCTTATTACTATTATTATTATCGCTATAACTGTTATTATTATTCTTGTTACTATTATTACTGTCCGTATTACTCTTGCCTTTATCCTTAGCACTATTATTATTATCGCTATAACTGTTATTATTATTCTTGTTACTATTATTATTATCCCTATTCCTCTTGTCTTTCTCCTTCTAACTATTATTATTATCGCTATAACTGTTATTATTATGCTTATTCTATTGTTACTATCCCTATTACTCTTGTCTATATCCTTATAACTATTATTATTATCCTTATTATTATTATTATTATTATCGCTATAACTGTTATTATTATCCTTATTACTATTATTATTATCGCTATAACTGTTATTATTATTCTTATTACTGTTACTACTATCCCTATTCCTCTTGTCTTTATCCTTATAACTATTATTATTATCCTTATTATTATTATTATTATTATCGCTATAACTGTTATTATTATCCTTATTACTATTATTATTATCGCTATAACTGTTATTATTATTCTTGTTACTATTACTATTATCCCCATTCCTCTTGTCTTTATCCTTATAACTATTATTATTATCCTCTTTATTATTATTATTATCGCTATAACTGTTATTATTATCCTTCTTACTATTATTGTTATAGCTATAACTGTTATTATTATGCTTATTCTATTGTTACTATCCCTATTACTCTTGTCTATATCCTTATAACTATTATTATTATCCTTATTACTATTATTATTATCGCTATAACTGTTATTATTATTCTTGTTACTATTATTACTGTCCGTATTGCTCTTGCCTTTATCCTTAACACTATTCTTATTATCGCTATAACTGTTATTATTATCCTTATTACTATTATTATTATCGCTATAACTGTTATTATTATTCTTATTACTATTACTATTATCCCTATTCGTCTTGTCTTTATCCTTATAACTATTATTATTATCGCTGTAACTGTTATTATTATTCTTGTTACTATTATTATTATCCCTATTCCCCATGTCTTTCTCCTTATAACCATTATTATTATCCTTATTATTATTATTTTTATTATCATCGCTATAACTGTTATTATTATTCTTGTTACTATTATTACTGTCCGTATTACTCTTGCCTTTATCCTTAATACTATTATTATTATCGCTATAACTGTTATTATTAGTCTTGTTACTATTATTATTATCCCTATTCCTCTTTTCTTTCTCCTTATAACTATTATTATTATCCTTATTATTATTATTATTATCGCTATAACTGTTGTTATTATTCTTGTTACTATTTTTATTATCCCTATTCCTCTTGTCTTTCTCCTTATAACTATTATTATTATCGCTATAACTGTTATTATTATCCTTAATACTATTATTATTATCGCTATAACTGTTATTATTATTCTTGTTACTATTATTACTGTCCGTATTACTCTTGCCTTTATCCGTAATACAATTATTATTATCGCTATAACTGTTATTATTATTCTTGTTACTATTATTATTATCCCTATTCCCCTTGTCTTTCTCCTTATAACTATTATTATTATCCTTATTATTATTATTATTATCGCTATAACTGTTATTATTATTCTTGTTACTATTATTATTATCCCTATTCCTCTTGTCTTTATCCTTATAACTATTATTATTATCCTTATTATTATTATTATTATTATCCCTATAACTGTTATTATTACTCTTGTTACTATTATTCCTGTCCGTATTACTCTTGCCTTTATCCTTAATACTATTATTATTATCGCTATAACTGTTATTATTATTCTTGTTACTATTATTATTATCCCTATTCCTCTTTTCTTTCTCCTTATAACTATTATTATTATCGCTATAACTGTTATTATTATCCTTAATACTATTATTATTATCGCTATAACTGTTATTATTATTCTTGTTACTATTATTACTGTCCGTATTACTCTTGCCTTTATCCATAATACTATTATTATTATCGCTATGACTGTTATTATTATTCTTGTTACTATTATTATTATCCCTATTCCTCTTGTCTTTCTCCTTATAAGTATTATTATTATCCTTATTATTATTATTATTATCGCTATGACTGTTATTATTATTCTTATTACTATTACTATTATCCCTATTCCTCTTGTCTTTATCCTTATAACTATTATTATTATCCTTATTATTATTATTATTATTATTATTATCGCTATAACTGTTATTATTATCCTTATTACTATTATTATTATCGCTATAACTGTTATTATTATTCTTATTACTATTACTATTGTCCCCATTCCTCTTGTCTTTATCCTTATAACTATTATTATTATCCTTATTATTATTATTATTATCGCTATAACTATTATTATTATCCTTATTACTATTATTATTATCGCTATAACTGTTATTATTATTCATGTTACTATTATTATTATCGCTTTAACTGTTATTATTATTCTTATTACTATTATTATTATCGCTATAACTGTTATTATTATTCTTGTTACTATTATTACTGTCCGTATTACTCTTGCCTTTATCCTTAGCACTATTATTATTATCGCTATAACTGCTATTATTATTCTTGTTACTATTATTATTATCCCTATTCCTCTTGTCTTTCTCCTTCTAACTATTATTATTATCGCTATAACTGTTATTATTATGCTTATTCTATTGTTACTATCCCTATTACTCTTGTCTTCATCCTTATAACTATTATTATTATCCTTATTACTATTATTATTATCTCTATAACTGCTCTTATTATCATTCCTACTGTTATTATTATCGCTATAACTGTTATTATTATCCTTAATACTATTATTATTATCGCTATAACTGTTATTATTATTCTTGTTACTATTATTATTATCCCTATTCCTTTTGTCTTTCCCCTTATAACTATTATTATTATCCTTATTATTATTATTATTATCGCTATAACTGTTATTATTATACTTATTCTATTGTTACTATCCGTATTACTCTTGCCTTTATCCTTATAACTATTGTTATTATCGCTATAACTGTTATTACTATTCTTATTACTATTATTATTATCCCTATTCCCCTTGTCTTTCTCCTTATAACTATTATTATTATCCTTATTATTATTATTATTATCGCTATAACTGTTATTATTATTCTTATTACTATTACTATTATCCCTATTTCTCTTGTCTTTATCCTTATAACTATTATTATTATCCTTATTATTATTATTATTATTATTATTATCGCTATAACTGTTATTATTATCCTTATTACTATTATTATTATCGCTATAACTGTTATTATTATTCTTATTACTATTACTATTATCCCCATTCCTCTTGTCTTTCTCCTTATAACTATTATTATTATCGCTAGAACTGTTATTATTATTCTTGTTACTATTACTATTATCCCTATTCCTCTTGTCTTTATCCTTATAACTATTATTATTATCCATATTATTATTATTATTATTATTATTATTATCGCTATAACTGTTATTATTATTCTTATTACTATTACTATTATACCCATTCCTCTTGTCTTTATCCTTATAACTATTATTATTATCCTTATTATTATTATTATTATCGCTCTAACTGTTATTATTATCCTTATTACTATTATTATTATCGCTATAACTGTTATTATTATTCATTTTACTATTATTATTATCGCTTTAACTGTTATATTATTCTTATTACTATTATTATTATCGCTATAACTGTTATTATTATTCTTGTTACTATTATTACTGTCCGTATTACTCTTGCCTTTATCCTTAACACTATTATTATTATCGCTATAACTGTTATTATTATTCTTGTTACTATTATTATTATCCCTATTCCTCTTGTCTTTCTCCTTATAACTATTATTATTATCCTTATTATTATTATTATTATCGCTATAACTGTTATTATTATTCTTGTTACTATTATTAGTATCCCTATTCCTCTTGTCTTTCTCCTTATAACTATTATTATTATCGCTATAACTGTTATTATTATCCTTAATACTATTATTATTATCGCTGTAACTGTTATTATTATTCTTATTACTATTATTATTATCGCTTTAACTGTTATTATTATTCTTATTACTATTATTATTATCGCTATAACTGTTATTATTATTCTTATTACTATTACTACTATCCCTATTCCTCTTGTCTTTATCCTTATAACTATTATTATTATCCTTATTATTATTATTATTATTATCGCTATAACTGTTATTATTATTCTTGTTACTATTACTATTATCCCCATTCCTCTTGTCTTTATCCTTATAACTATTATTATTATTATCGCTATAACTGTTATTATTATTCTTCTTACTATTATTATTATCGCTATAACTGTTATTATTATGCTTATTCTATTGTTACTATCCCTATTACTCTTGTCTATATCCTTATAACTATTATTATTATCCTTATTACTATTATTATTATCGCTATAACTGTTATTATTATTCTTGTTACTATTATTACTGTCCGTATTGCTCTTGCCTTTATCCTTAATACTATTATTATTATCGCTATAACTGTTATTATTATCCTTATTACTATTATTATTATCGCTATAACTGTTATTATTATTCTTATTACTATTACTATTATCCCCATTCCTCTTGTCTTTATCCTTATAATTATTATTATTATCCTTATTATTATTATTATTATCGCTATAACTGTTATTATTATCCTTATTACTATTATTATTATCGCTATAACTGTTATTATTATGCTTATTCCATTGTTACTATCCCTATTACTCTTGTCTATATCCTTATAACTATTATTATTATCCTTATTATTATTATTATTATTATCGCTCTAACTGTTATTATTATCCTTATTACTATTATTATTATCGCTATAACTGTTATTATTATTCTTATTACTATTACTACTATCCCTATTCCTCTTGTCTTTATCCTTATAACTATTATTATTATCCTTATTATTATTATTATTATTATCGCTATAACTGTTATTATTATCCTTATTACTATTATTATTATCGCTATAACTGTTATTATTATGCTTATTCTATTGTTACTATCCCTATTACTCTTGTCTATATCCTTATAACTATTATTATTATCCTTATTACTATTATTATTATCGCTATAACTGTTATTATTATTCTTGTTACTATTATTACTGTCCGTATTGCTCTTGCCTTTATCCTTAATACTATTATTATTATCGCTATAACTGTTATTATTATCCTTATTACTATTATTATTATCGCTATAACTGTTATTATTATTCTTGTTACTATTACTATTATCCCCATTCCTCTTGTCTTTATCCTTCTAACTATTATTATTATCCTCTTTATTATTATTATTATCGCTATAACTGTTATTATTATCCCTATTACTATTATTATTATCGCTATAACTGTTATTATTATCCTTATTACTATTATTATTATCGCTATAACTGTTATTATTATTCTTATTACTATTACTATTATCCCCATTCCTCTTGTCTTTATCCTTATAACTATTATTATTATCCTTATTATTATTATTATTATCGCTATAACTGTTATTATTATCCTTATTCTATTGTTACTATCCCTATTACTCTTGTCTATATCCTTATAACTATTATTATTATCCTTATTACTATTATTATTATCGCTATAACTGTTATTATTATTCATGTTACTATTATTATTATCGCTTTAACTGTTATTATTATTCTTATTACTATTATTATTATCGCTATAACTGTTATTATTATTCATGTTACTATTATTACTCTCCGTATTACTCTTGCCTTTATCCTTAATACTATTATTATTATCGCTATAACTGTTATTATTATTCTTGTTACTATTATTATTATCCCTATTCCTCTTGTCTTTCTCCTTGTAACTATTATTATTATCGCTGTAACTGTTATTATTATTCTTGTTACTATTATTATTATCCCTATTCCCCTTGTCTTTCTCCTTATAACCATTATTATTATCCTTATTATTATTATTATTATTATCATCGCTATAACTGTTATTATTATTCTTGTTACTATTACTATTATCCCCATTCCTCTTGTCTTTATCCTTCTAACTATTATTATTATCCTCTTTATTATTATTATTATCGCTATAACTGTTATTATTATCCCTATTACTATTATTATTATCGCTATAACTGTTATTATTATTCTTCTTACTATTATTATTATCGCTATAACTGTTATTATTATGCTTATTCTATTGTTACTATCCCTATTACTCTTGTCTATATCCTTAGAACTATTATTATTATCCTTATTACTATTATTATTATCGCTATAACTGTTATTATTATTCATGTTACTATTATTACTCTCCGTATTACTCTTGCCTTTATCCTTAATACTATTATTATTATCGCTATAACTGTTATTATTAGTCTTGTTACTATTATTATTATCCCTATTCCTCTTTTCTCTCTCCTTATAACTATTATTATTATCGCTATAACTGTTATTATTATCCTTAATACTATTATTATTATCGCTATAACTGTTATTATTATTCTTGTTACTATTATTACTGTCCGTTTTACTCTTGCCTTTATCCTTAATACTATTATTATTATCGCTATAACTGTTATTATTATTCTTGTTACTATTACTATTATCCCTATTCCTCTTGTCTTTATCCTTATAACTATTATTATTATCCTTATTATTATTATTATTATTATTATTATTATCGCTATAACTGTTATTATTATCCTTATTACTATTATTATTATCGCTATAACTGTTATTATTATTCTTATTACTATTACTATTATCCCCATTCCTCTTATCTTTATGCTTATAACTATTATTATTATCCTTATTATTATTATTATTATCGCTATAACTGTTATTATTATCCTTATTACTATTATTATTATCGCTATAACTGTTATTATTATTCTTGTTACTATTATTACTGTCCGTATTGCTCTTGCCTTTATCCTTAATACTATTATTATTATCGCTATAACTGTTATTATTATCCTTATTACTATTATTATTATCGCTATAACTGTTATTATTATCCTTATTACTATTATTATTATCGCTATAACTGTTATTATTATTCTTGTTACTATTATTACTGTCCGTATTGCTCTTGCCTTTATCCTTAATACTATTATTATTATCGCTATAACTGTTATTATTATCCTTATTACTATTACTATTATCCCCATTCCTCTTGTCTTTATCCTTATAACTATTATTATTATCCTTATTATTATTATTATTATTATCGCTATAACTGTTATTATTATCCTTATTACTATTATTATTATCGCTATAACTGTTATTATTATCCTTATTACTATTATTATTATCGCTATAACTGTTATTATTATCCTTATTACTATTACTATTATCCCCATTCCTCTTGTCTTTATCCTTATAACTATTATTATTATCCTTATTATTATTATTATTATTATCGCTATAACTGTTATTATTATCCTTATTACTATTATTATTATCGCTATAACTGTTATTATTATGCTTATTCCATTGTTACTATCCCTATTACTCTTGTCTATATCCTTATAACTATTATTATTATCCTTATTACTATTATTATTATCGCTATAACTGTTATTATTATTCATGTTACTATTATTACAGTCCGTATTACTCTTGCCTTTATCCTTATTACTATTATTATTATCGCTATAACTGTTATTATTATTCTTGTTACTATTATTACTGTCCGTATTGCTCTTGCCTTTATCCTTAATACTATTATTATTATCGCTATAACTGTTATTATTATCCTTATTACTATTATTATTATCGCTATAACTGTTATTATTATCCTTATTACTATTATTATTATCGCTATAACTGTTATTATTATTCTTGTTACTATTATTACTGTCCGTATTGCTCTTGCCTTTATCCTTAATACTATTATTATTATCGCTATAACTGTTATTATTATCCTTATTACTATTATTATTATCACTATAACTGTTATTATTATTCTTATTACTATTACTATTATCCCCATTCCTCTTGTCTTTATCCTTATAACTATTATTATTATCCTTATTATTATTATTATTATTATCGCTATAACTGTTATTATTATCCTTATTACTATTATTATTATCGCTATAACTGTTATTATTATGCTTATTCCATTGTTACTATCCCTATTACTCTTGTCTATATCCTTATAACTATTATTATTATCCTTATTACTATTATTATTATCGCTATAACTGTTATTATTATTCATGTTACTATTATTACAGTCCGTATTACTCTTGCCTTTATCCTTAATACTATTATTATTATCGCTATAACTGTTATTATTATTCTTGTTACTATTACTATTATCCCTATTCCTCTTGTCTTTCTCCTTATAACTATTATTATTATCGCTATAACTGTTATTATTATCCTTAATACTATTATTATTATCGCTGTAACTGTTATTATTATTCTTATTACTATTATTATTATCGCTTTAACTGTTATTATTATTCTTATTACTATTATTATTATCGCTATAACTGTTATTATTATTCTTGTTACTATTATTACTGTCCGTATTGCTCTTGCCTTTATCCTTAATACTATTATTATTATCGCTATAACTGTTATTATTATCCTTATTACTATTATTATTATCGCTATAACTGTTATTATTATCCTTATTACTATTGTTATTATCGCTATAACTGTTATTATTATCCTTATTACTATTATCATTATCGCTATAACTGTTATTATTATGCTTATTCTATTGTTGCTATCCCTATTATCTTGTCTATATCATTATAACTATTATTATTATCCGTATTACTATTATTATTATCGCTATAACTGTTATTATTATTCATGTTACTATTATTACTGTCCGTATTACTCTTGCCTTTATTGTTAATACTATTATTATTATCGCAATAACTGTTATCATTATTCTTGTTACTATTATTATTATCCCTATTCCTCTTGTCTTTCTCCTTATAACTATTATTATTATCGCTATAACTGTTATTATTATCCTTAATACTATTATTATTATCGCTATAACTGTTATTATTATTCTTATTACTACTATTATTATCGCATTAACTGTTATTATTATTCTTATTACTATTATTATTATCGCTATAACTGTTTTTATTATTCTTGTTACTATTATTACTGTCCGTATTGCTCTTGCCTTTATCCTTAATACTATTATTATTATCGCTATAACTGTTATTATTATCCTTATTACTATTATTATTATCGCTATAACTGTTATTATTATTCTTATTACTATTACTATTATCCCCATTCCTCTTGTCTTTATCCTTATAATTATTATTATTATCCTTATTATTATTATTATTATCGCTATAACTGTTATTATTATCCTTATTACTATTATTATTATCGCTATAACTGTTATTATTATGCTTATTCCATTGTTACTATCCCTATTACTCTTGTCTATATCCTTATAACTATTATTATTATCCTTATTATTATTATTATTATTATCGCTATAACTGTTATTATTATCCTTATTACTATTATTATTATCGCTATAACTGTTATTATTATTCTTATTACTATTACTACTATCCCTATTCCTCTTGTCTTTATCCTTATAACTATTATTATTATCCTTATTATTATTATTATTATTATTATTATCGCTATAACTGTTATTATTATCCTTATTACTATTATTATTATCGCTATAACTGTTATTATTATTCTTGTTACTATTACTATTATCCCCATTCCTCTTGTCTTTATCCTTATAACTATTATTATTATCCTTATTATTATTATTATTATCGCTATAACTGTTATTATTATCCTTATTGCTATTATTATTATCGCTATAACTGTTATTATTATGCTTATTCTATTGTTACTATCCCTATTACTCTTGTCTATATCCTTATAACTATTATTATTATCGCTATAACTGTTATTATTATTCTTGTTACTATTACTATTATCCCTATTCCTCTTGTCTTTATCCTTATAACTATTATTATTATCCTTATTATTATTATTATTATTATCGCTATAACTGTTATTATTATCCTTATTACTATTATTATTATCGCTATAACTGTTATTATTATGCTTATTCCATTGTTACTATCCCTATTACTCTTGTCTATATCCTTATAACTATTATTATTATCCTTATTACTATTATTATTATCGCTATAACTGTTATTATTATTCATGTTACTATTATTACTGTCCGTATTACTCTTGCCTTTATCGTTAATACTATTATTATTATCGCTATAACTGTTATTATTATCCTTATTACTATTATTATTATCGCTATAGCTGTTATTATTATTCTTATTACTATTACTATTATCCCTTTTCCTCTTGTCTTTATCCTTATAACTATTATTATTATCCTTATTATTATTATTATTATTATTATTATTATTATTATCGCTATAACTGTTATTATTATCCTTATTACTATTATTATTATCCTTATTATTATTATTATTATTGCTATAACTGTTATTATTATTCTTATTACTATTACTATTATCCCTATTCCTCTTGTCTTTATCCTTATAACTATTATTATTATCCTTATTATTATTATTATTATTATTATTATTATTATCGTAATAACTGTTATTATTATCCTCATTATTATTATTATTATCGCTATAACTGTTATTATTATGCTTATTCTATTGTTACTATCCCTATTACTCTTGTCTATATCCTTATAACTATTATTATTATCCTTATTACTATTATTATTATCGCTATAACTGTTATTATTATTCTTGTTACTATTATTACTGTCCGTATTACTCTTGCCTTTATCCTTAATACTATTATTATTATTCTTGTTACTATTATTACTGTCCGTATTACTCTTGCCTTTATCCTTAATGCTATTATTATTATCGCTATAACTGTTATTATTATTCTTATTACTATTACTATTATCCCCATTCCTCTTGTCTTTATCCTTATAACTATTATTATTATCCTTATTATTATTATTATTATCGCTATAACTGTTATTATTATCCTTATTACTATTATTATTATCGCTATAACTGTTATTATTATGCTTATTCTATTGTTACTATCCCTATTACTCTTGTCTATATTATTATAACTATTATTATTATCCTTATTACTATTATTATTATCGCTATAACTGTTATTATTATTCATGTTACTATTATTATTATCGCTTTAACTGTTATTATTATTCTTATTACTATTATTATTATCGCTATAACTGTTATTATTATTCTTGTTACTATTATTACTGTCCGTATTACTCTTGCCTTTATCCTTAACACTATTATTATTATCGCTATAACTGTTATTATTATTCTTGTTACTATTATTATTATCCCTATTCCCCTTGTCTTTCTCCTTATAACTATTATTATTATCCTTATTATTATTATTATTATCGCTATAACTGTTATTATTATTCTTGTTACTATTATTATTATCCCTATTCCTCTTGTCTTTCTCCTTATAACTATTATTATTATCGCTATAACTGTTATTATTATCCTTAATACTATTATTATTATCGCTGTAACTGTTATTATTATTCTTATTACTATTATTATTATCGCTATAACTGTTATTATTATTCTTATTACTATTACTACTATCCCTATTCCTCTTGTCTTTATCCTTATAACTATTATTATTATCCTTATTATTATTATTATTTTTATCGCTATAACTGTTATTATTATTCTTATTACTATTACTATTATCCCCATTCCTCTTGTCTTTATCCTTATAACTATTATTATTATCCTTATTATTATTATTATTATCGCTATAACTGTTATTATTATCCTTATTACTATTATTATTATCGCTATAACTGTTATTATTATTCTTGTTACTATTATTACTGTCCGTATTACTCTTGCCTTTATCCTTAATACTATTATTATTATCGCTATAACTGTTATTATTATTCTTGTTACTATTATTACTGTCCGTATTACTCTCGCCTTTGTCCTTAATACTATTAGTATTATCGCTATAACTGTTATTATTATTCTTGTTACTATTATTATTATCCCTATTCCCTTGTCTTTCTCCTTATAACTATTATTATTATCCTTATTATTATTATTATTATCGCTATAACTGTTATTATTATTCTTGTTACTATTATTATTATCCCTATTCCTCTTGTCTTTCTCCTTATAACTATTATTATTATCGCTATAACTGTTATTATTATTCTTATTACTATTACTACTATCCCCATTCCTCTTGTCTTTATCCTTATAACTATTATTATTATCCTTATTATTATTATTATTATCGCTATAACTGTTATTATTATCCTTATTACTATTATTATTATCGCTATAACCGTTATTATTATGCTTATTCTATTGTTACTATCCCTATTACTCTTGTCTTCATCCTTATAACTATTATTATTATCCTTATTACTATTATTATTATCTCTATAACTGCTCTTATTATCATTCCTACTGTTATTATTATCGCTATAACTGTTATTATTATCCTAAATACTATTATTATTATCGCTATAACTGTTATTATTATCCTTCTTACTATTATTATTATCGCTATAAACTGTTATTATTATGCTTATTCTATTGTTACTATCCCTATTACTCTTGTCTATATCCTTATAACTATTATTATTATCCTTATTACTATTATTATTATCGCTATAACTGTTATTATTATTCTTGTTACTATTATTACTGTCCGCATTGCTCTTGCCTTTATCCTTAATACTATTATTATTATCGCTATAACTGTTATTATTATCCTTATTACTATTATTATTATCGCTATAACTGTTATTATTATTCTTATTACTATTACTATTATCCCCATTCCTCTTGTCTTTATCCTTATAACTATTATTATTATCCTTATTATTATTATTATTATCGCTATAACTGTTATTATTATCCTTATTACTATTATTATTATCGCTATAAACTGTTATTATTATTCTTATTACTATTATTATTATCGCTTTAACTGTTATTATTATTCTTATTACTATTATTATTATCGCTATAACTGTTATTATTATTCTTATTACTATTACTATTATCCCTATACCTCTTGTCTTTGTCCTTATAACTATTATTATTATTATCGCTATAACTGTTATTATTATGCTTATTCTATTGTTACTATCCCTATTACTCTTGTCTATATCCTTATAACTATTATTATTATCGCTATAACTGTTATTATTATTCTTGTTACTATTACTATTATCCCTATTCCTCTTGTCTTTATCCTTATAACTATTATTATTAATCCTTATTATTATTATTATTATTATCGCTATAACTGTTATTATTATCCTTATTACTATTATTATTATCGCTATAACTGTTATTATTATGCTTATTCCATTGTTACTATCCCTATTACTCTTGTCTATATCCTTATAACTATTATTATTATCCTTATTACTATTATTATTATCGCTATAACTGTTATTATTATTCATGTTACTATTATTACTGTCCGTATTACTCTTGCCTTTATCGTTAATACTATTATTATTATCGCTATAACTGTTATTATTATCCTTATTACTATTATTATTATCGCTATAGCTGTTATTATTATTCTTATTACTATTACTATTATCCCTTTTCCTCTTGTCTTTATCCTTATAACTATTATTATTATCCTTATTATTATTATTATTATTATTATTATTATTATTATCGCTATAACTGTTATTATTATCCTTATTACTATTATTATTATCCTTATTATTATTATTATTATTGCTATAACTGTTATTATTATTCTTATTACTATTACTATTATCCCTATTCCTCTTGTCTTTATCCTTATAACTATTATTATTATCCTTATTATTATTATTATTATTATTATTATTATCGTAATAACTGTTATTATTATCCTTATTACTATTATTATTATCGCTATAACTGTTATTATTATTCTTATTACTATTACTATTATCCCTATTCCTCTTGTCTTTATCCTTACAACTATTATTATTATTCATATTACTATTACTATAATCCTATTCCTCTTGTCTTTATCCTTATAACTATTATTATTATCGCTATAACTGTTATTATTATTCTTGTTACTATTACTATTATCCCTATTCCTCTTGTCTTTATCCTTATAACTATTATTATTATCCTTATTATTATTATTATTATCGCTATAACTGTTATTATTATCCTTATTACTATTATTATTATCGCTATAACTGTTATTATTATGCTTATTCCATTGTTACTATCCCTATTACTCTTGTCTATATCCTTATAACTATTATTATTATCCTTATTACTATTATTATTATCGCTATAACTGTTATTATTATTCATGTTACTATTATTACTGTCCGTATTACTCTTGCCTTTATCGTTAATACTATTATTATTATCGCTATAACTGTTATTATTATCCTTATTACTATTATTATTATCGCTATAGCTGTTATTATTATTCTTATTACTATTACTATTATCCCTTTTCCTCTTGTCTTTATCCTTATAACTATTATTATTATCCTTATTATTATTATTATTATTATTATTATTATTATTATCGCTATAACTGTTATTATTATCCTTATTACTATTATTATTATCCTTATTATTATTATTATTATTGCTATAACTGTTATTATTATTCTTATTACTATTACTATTATCCCTATTCCTCTTGTCTTTATCCTTATAACTATTATTATTATCCTTATTATTATTATTATTATTATTATTATTATCGTAATAACTGTTATTATTATCCTTATTACTATTATTATTATCGCTATAACTGTTATTATTATTCTTATTACTATTACTATTATCCCTATTCCTCTTGTCTTTATCCTTACAACTATTATTATTATTCATATTACTATTACTATAATCCTATTCCTCTTGTCTTTATCCTTATAACTATTATTATTATCGCTATAACTGTTATTATTATGCTTATTCTATTGTTACTATCCCTATTACTCTTGTCTATATCCTTATAACTATTATTATTATCCTTATTACTATTATTATTATCGCTATAACTGTTATTATTATTCTTGTTACTATTATTACTGTCCGTATTACTCTTGCCTTTATCCTTAATACTATTATTATTATCGCTATAACTGTTATTATTATTCTTGTTACTATTACTATTATCCCTATTCCTCTTGTCTTTCTCCTCATAACTATTATTATTATCGCTAGAACTGTTATTATTATCCTTAATACTATTATTATTATCGCTGTAACTGTTATTATTATTCTTGTTACTATTATTATTATCCCTATTCCTCTTTTCTTTCCCCTTATAACTATTATTATTATCGCTATAACTGTTATTATTATCCTTAATACTATTATTATTATCGCTATAACTGTTATTATTATTCTTGTTACTATTATTACTGTCCGTATTACTCTTGCCTTTATCCTTAATACTATTATTATTATCGCTATAACTGTTATTATTATTCTCGTTACTATTATTATTATCCCTATTCCTCTTTTCTTTCTCCTTCTAACTATTATTATTATCGCTATAACTGTTATTATTATCCTTAATACTATTATTAGTATCGCTACAACTGTTATTATTATTCTTGTTACTATTACTATTATCCCTATTCCTCTTGTCTTTATCCTTATAACTATTATTATTATCCATATTATTATTATTATTATTATTATTATCGCTATAACTGTTATTATTATTCTTATTACTATTACTATTATCCCCATTCCTCTTGTCTTTATCCTTATAACTATTATTATTATCCTTATTATTATTATTATTATCGCTATAACTGTTATTATTATCCTTATTACTATTATTATTATCGCTATAACCGTTGTTATTATGCTTATTCTATTGTTACTATCCCTATTACTCTTGTCTTCATCCTTATAACTATTATTGTTATCCTTATTACTATTATTATTATCTCTATAACTGCTCTTATTATCATTCCTACTGTTATTATTATCGCTATAACTGTTATTATTATCCTTAATACTATTATTATTATCGCTATAACTGTTATTATTATCCTTCTTACTATTATTATTATCGCTATAACTGTTCTTATTATGCTTATTCTATTGTTACTATCCCTATTACTCTTGTCTATATACTTATAACTATTATTATTATCCTTATTACTATTATTATTATCGCTATAACTGTTATTATTATTCTTGTTACTATTATTACTGTCCGTATTGCTCTTGCCTTTATCCTTAATACTATTATTATTATCGCTATAACTGTTATTATTATTCTTGTTACTCTTATTACTGTCCGTATTGCTCTTGCCTTTATCCTTAATACTATTATTATTATCGCTATAACTGTTATTATTATCCTTATTACTATTATTATTATCGCTATAACTGTTATTATTATTCTTATTACTATTACTATTATCCCCATTCCTCTTGTCTTTATCCTTATAACTATTATTATTATCCTTATTATTATTATTATTATCGCTATAACTGTTATTATTATCCTTATTACTATTATTATTATCGCTATAACTGTTATTATTATTCTTATTACTATTATTATTATCGCTTTAACTGTTATTATTATTCTTATTACTATTATTATTATCGCTATAACTGTTATTATTATTCTTATTACTATTACTATTATCCCTATACCTCTTGTCTTTATCCTTATAACTATTATTATTATTGTCGCTATAACTGTTATTATTATGCTTATTCTATTGTTACTATCCCTGTTACTCTTGTCTATATCCTTATAACTATTATTATTATCGCTATAACTGTTATTATTATTCTTGTTACTATTACTATTATCCCTATTCCTCTTGTCTTTATCCTTATAACTATTATTATTATTCATATTATTACTATTATTATCGCTATAACTGTTATTATTATCCTTATTACTATTATTATTATCGCTATAACTGTTATTATTATGCTTATTCCATTGTTACTATCCCTATTACTCTTGTCTATATCCTTATAACTATTATTATTATCCTTATTACTATTATTATTATCGCTATAACTGTTATTATTATTCATGTTACTATTATTACTGTCCGTATTACTCTTGCCTTTATCGTTAATACTATTATTATTATCGCTATAACTGTTATTATTATCCTTATTACTATTATTATTATCGCTATAACTGTTATTATTATTCTTATTACTATTACTATTATCCCTTTTCCTCTTGTCTTTATCCTTATAACTATTATTATTATCCTTATTATTATTATTATTATTATTATTATTATCGCTATAACTGTTATTATTATCCTTATTACTATTATTATTATCCTTATTATTATTATTATTATTGCTATAACTGTTATTATTATTCTTATTACTATTACTATTATCCCTATTCCTCTTGTCTTTATCCTTATAACTATTATTATTATCCTTATTATTATTATTATTATTATTATTATCGTAATAACTGTTATTATTATCCTTATTACTATTATTATTATCGCTATATCTGTTATTATTATTCTTATTACTATTACTATTATCCCTATTCCTCTTGTCTTTATCCTTACAACTATTATTATTATCGCTATAACTGTTATTATTATTCATATTACTATTACTATAGTCCTATTCCTCTTGTCTTTATCCTTATAACTATTATTATTATCCTTATTATTATTATTATTATCGCTATAACTGTTATTATTATGCTTATTCTATTGTTACTATCCCTATTACTCTTGTCTATATCCTTATAACTATTATTATTATCCTTATTACTATTATTATTATCGCTATAACTGTTATTATTATTCTTGTTACTATTATTACTGTCCGTATTACTCTTGCCTTTATCCTTAATACTATTATTATTATCGCTATAACTGTTATTATTATGCTTATTCTATTGTTACTATCCCTATTACTCTTGTCTATATCCTTATAACTATTATTATTATCCTTATTACTATTATTATTATCGCTATAACTGTTATTATTATTCTTGTTACTATTATTACTGTCCGTATTACTCTTGCCTTTATCCTTAATACTATTATTATTATCGCTATAACTGTTATTATTATTCTTGTTACTATTACTATTATCCCTATTCCTCTTGTCTTTCTCCTCATAACTATTATTATTATCGCTAGAACTGTTATTATTATCCTTAATACTATTATTATTATCGCTGTAACTGTTATTATTATTCTTGTTACTATTATTATTATCCCTATTCCTCCTTTCTTTCCCCTTATAACTATTATTATTGTCGCTATAACTGTTATTATTATCCTTAATACTATTATTATTATCGCTATAACTGTTATTATTATCCTTCTTACTATTATTATTATCGCTATAACTGTTATTATTATGCTTATTCTATTGTTACTATCCCTATTACTCTTGTCTATATCCTTATAACTATTATTATTATCCTTATTACTATTATTATTATCGCTATAACTGTTATTATTATTCTTGTTACTATTATTACTGTCCGTATTGCTCTTGCCTTTATCCTTAATACTATTATTATTATCGCTATAACTGTTATTATTATCCTTATTACTATTATTATTATCGCTATAACTGTTATTATTATTCTTATTACTATTACTATTATCCCCATTCCTCTTGTCTTTATCCTTATAACTATTATTATTATCCTTATTATTATTATTATTATCGCTATAACTGTTATTATTATCCTTATTACTATTATTATTATCGCTATAACTAATATTATTATTCTTATTACTATTATTATTATCGCTTTAACTGTTATTATTATTCTTATTACTATTATTATTATCGCTATAACTGTTATTATTATTCTTATTACTATTACTATTATCCCTATACCTCTTGTCTTTATCCTTATAACTATTATTATTATTGTCGCTATAACTGTTATTATTATTCTTGTTACTATTACTATTATCCCTATTCCTCTTGTCTTTATCCTTATAACTATTATTATTATTCATATTATTACTATTATTATCGCTATAACTGTTATTATTATCCTTATTACTATTATTATTATCGCTATAACTGTTATTATTATGCTTATTCCATTGTTACTATCCCTATTACTCTTGTCTATATCCTTATAACTATTATTATTATCCTTATTACTATTATTATTATCGCTATAACTGTTATTATTATTCATGTTACTATTATTACTGTCCGTATTACTCTTGCCTTTATCGTTAATACTATTATTATTATCGCTATAACTGTTATTATTATCCTTATTACTATTATTATTATCGCTATAACTGTTATTATTATTCTTATTACTATTACTATTATCCCTTTTCCTCTTGTCTTTATCCTTATAACTATTATTATTATCCTTATTATTATTATTATTATTATTATTATTATCGCTATAACTGTTATTATTATCCTTATTACTATTATTATTATCCTTATTATTATTATTATTATTGCTATAACTGTTATTATTATTCTTATTACTATTACTATTATCCCTATTCCTCTTGTCTTTATCCTTATAACTATTATTATTATCCTTATTATTATTATTATTATTATTATTATCGTAATAACTGTTATTATTATCCTTATTACTATTATTATTATCGCTATATCTGTTATTATTATTCTTATTACTATTACTATTATCCCTATTCCTCTTGTCTTTATCCTTACAACTATTATTATTATCGCTATAACTGTTATTATTATTCATATTACTATTACTATAATCCTATTCCTCTTGTCTTTATCCTTATAACTATTATTATTATCCTTATTATTATTATTATTATCGCTATAACTGTTATTATTATGCTTATTCTATTGTTACTATCCCTATTACTCTTGTCTATATCCTTATAACTATTATTATTATCGCTATAACTGTTATTATTATTCTTGTTACTATTACTATTATCCCTATTCCTCTTGTCTTTATCCGTATAACTATTATTATTATCCTTATTATTATTATTATTATCGCTATAACTGTTATTATTATTCATATTACTATTACTATAATCCTATTCCTCTTGTCTTTATCCTTATAACTATTATTATTATCCTTATTATTATTATTATTATCGCTATAACTGTTATTATTATGCTTATTCTATTGTTACTATCCCTATTACTCTTGTCTATATCCTTATAACTATTATTATTATCGCTATAACTGTTATTATTATTCTTGTTACTATTACTATTATCCCTATTCCTCTTGTCTTTATCCGTATAACTATTATTATTATCCTTATTATTATTATTATTATCGCTATAACTGTTATTATTATCCTTATTACTATTATTATTATCGCTATAACTGTTATTATTATGCTTATTCCATTGTTACTATCCCTATTACTCTTGTCTATATCCTTATAACTATTATTATTATCCTTATTACTATTATTATTATCGCTATAACTGTTATTATTATTCATGTTACTATTATTACTGTCCGTATTACTCTTGCCTTTATCGTTAATACTATTATTATTATCGCTATAACTGTTATTATTATCCTTATTACTATTATTATTATCGCTATAACTGTTATTATTATTCTTATTACTATTACTATTATCCCTTTTCCTCTTGTCTTTATCCTTATAACTATTATTATTATCCTTATTATTATTATTATTATTATTATTATCGCTATAACTGTTATTATTATCCTTATTACTATTATTATTATCCTTATTATTATTATTATTATTATTATTATCGTAATAACTGTTATTGTTATCCTTATTACTATTATTATTATCGCTATAACTGTTATTATTATTCTTATTACTATTACTATTATCCCTATTCCTCTTGTCTTTATCCTTACAACTATTATTATTATCGCTATAACTGTTATTATTATTCATATTACTATTACTATAATCCTATTCCTCTTGTCTTTATCCTTATAACTATTATTATTATCCTTATTATTATTATTATTATCGCTATAACTGTTATTATTATGCTTATTCTATTGTTACTATCCCTATTACTCTTGTCTATATCCTTATAACTATTATTATTATCCTTATTACTATTATTATTATCGCTATAACTGTTATTATTATTCATGTTACTATTATTACTGTCCGTATTACTCTTGCCTTTATCCTTAATACTATTATTATTATCGCTATAACTGTTATTATTATCCTTATTACTATTATTATTATCGCTATAACTGTTATTATTATGCTTATTCTATCGTTACTATCCCTATTATCTTGTCTATATCCTTATAACTATTATTATTATCGCTATAACTGTTATTATTATCCTTAATACTATTATTATTATCGCTTTAACTGTTATTATTATTCTTATTACTATTACTATTATCGCAATAACTGTTATTATTATTCTTGTTACTATTATTATTATCCCTATTCCTCTTGTCGTTCTCCTTATAACAATTATTATTATCGCTATAACTGTTATTATTATCCTTAATACTATTATTATTATCGCTATAACTGTTATTATTATTCTTGTTACTATTATTATTATCCCTATTCCTCTTGTCTTTCTCCTTATAACTATTATTATTATCCTAATTATTATTATTATTATCGCTATAACTGTTATTATTATGATTATTCTATCGTTACTATCCCTATTATCTTGTCTATATCCTTATAACTATTATTATTATCGCTATAACTGTTATTATTATTCTTGTTACTATTACTATTATCCCTATTCCTCTTGTCTTTATCCTTATAACTATTATTATTATCCTTATTATTATTATTATTATTATTATCGCTATAACTGTTATTATTATCCTTATTACTATTATTATTATCGCTATAACTGTTATTATTATGCTTATTCTATTGTTACTATCCCTATGACTCTTGTCTATATCCTTATAACTATTATTATTATCGCTATAACTGTTATTATTATTCTTATTACTATTACTATTATCCCTATTCCTCTTGTCTTTATCCTTATAACTATTATTATTATCGCTATAACTGTTATTATTATTCTTATTACTATTACTATAATCCTATTCCTCTTGTCTTTATCCTTATAACCATTATTATTATCCTTATTATTATTATTATTATCGCTATAACTGTTATTATTATGCTTATTCTATTGTTACTATCCCTATTACTCTTGTCTTTATCCTTATAACTATTATTATTATCGCTATAACTGTTATTACTATTCTTATTACTATTATTATTATCCCTATTCCCCTTGTCTTTCTCCTTATAACTATTATTATTATCCTTATTATTATTATTATTATCGCTATAACTGTTATTATTATGCTTAATACTATTATTATTATCGCTATAACTGTTATTATTATTCTTGTTACTATTGTTACTGTCCGTATTACTCTTGCCTTTATCCTTAATACAATTATTATTATCGCTATAACTGTTATTATTATCCTTATTACTATTATCATTATCGCTATAACTGTTATTATTATGCTTATTCTATTGTTACTATCCCTATTATCTTGTCTATATCATTATAACTATTATTATTATCCGTATTACTATTATTATTATCGCTATAATTGTTATTATTATTCATGTTACTATTATTACTGTCCGTATTACTCTTGCCTTTATCGTTAATACTATTATTATTATCGCAATAACTGTTATCATTATTCTTGTTACTATTATTATTATCCCTATTCCTCTTGTCTTTATCCTTATAACTATTATTATTATCCTTATTATTATTATTATTATCGCTATAACTGTTATTATTATCCTTATTACTATTATTATTATCGCTATAACTGTTATTATTATGCCTATTCCATTGTTACTATCCCTATTACTCTTGTCTATATCCTTATAACTATTATTATTATCCTTATTACTATTATTATTATCGCTATAACTGTTATTATTATTCATGTTACTATTATTACTGTCCGTATTACTCTTGCCTTTATCGTTAATACTATTATTATTATCGCTATAACTGTTATTATTATCCTTATTACTATTATTATTATCGCTATAACTGTTATTATTATTCTTATTACTATTACTATTATCCCTTTTCCTCTTGTCTTTATCCTTATAACTATTATTATTATATTTATTATTATTATTATTATTATTATTATCGCTATAACTGTTATTATTATCCTTATTACTATTATTATTATCCTTATTATTATTATTATTATCGCTATAACTGTTATTATTATGCTTATTACTATTATCATTATCGCTATAACTGTTATTATTATGCTTATTCTATTGTTACTATCCCTATTACTCTTGTCTATATCCTTATAACTATTATTATTATCGCTATAACTGTTATTATTATTCTTGTTACTATTACTATTATCCCTATTCCTCTTGTCTTTATCCTTATAACTATTATTATTATCCTTATTACTATTATTATTATCGCTATAACTGTTATTATTATTCATGTTACTATTATTACTGTCCGTATTACTCTTGCCTTTATCCTTAATACTATTATTATTATCGCTATAACTGTTATTATTATCCTTATTACTATTATTATTATCGCTATAACTGTTATTATTATGCTTATTCTATCGTTACTATCCCTATTATCTTGTCTATATCCTTATAACTATTATTATTATCGCTATAACTGTTATTATTATCCTTAATACTATTATTATTATCGCTTTAACTGTTATTATTATTCTTATTACTATTACTATTATCGCAATAACTGTTATTATTATTCTTGTTACTATTATTATTATCCCTATTCCTCTTGTCGTTCTCCTTATAACTATTATTATTATCGCTATAACTGTTATTATTATCCTTAATACTATTATTATTATCGCTATAACTGTTATTATTATTCTTGTTACTATTATTATTATCACTATTCCTCTTGTCTTTCTCCTTATAACTATTATTATTATCCTAATTATTATTATTATTATCGCTATAACTGTTATTATTATGATTATTCTATCGTTACTATCCCTATTATCTTGTCTATATCCTTATAACTATTATTATTATCGCTATAACTGTTATTATTATTCTTGTTACTATTACTATTATCCCTATTCCTCTTGTCTTTATCCTTATAACTATTATTATTATCCTTATTATTATTATTATTATTATTATCGCTATAACTGTTATTATTATCCTTATTACTATTATTATTATCGCTATAACTGTTATTATTATGCTTATTCTATTGTTACTATCCCTATGACTCTTGTCTATATCCTTATAACTATTATTATTATCGCTATAACTGTTATTATTATTCTTATTACTATTACTATTATCCCTATTCCTCTTGTCTTTATCCTTATAACTATTATTATTATCGCTATAACTGTTATTATTATTCTTATTACTATTACTATAATCCTATTCCTCTTGTCTTTATCCTTATAACTAATATTATTATCCTTATTATTATTATTATTATCGCTATAACTGTTATTATTATGCTTATTCTATTGTTACTATCCCTATTACTCTTGTCTTTATCCTTATAACTATTATTATTATCGCTATAACTGTTATTACTATTCTTATTACTATTATTATTATCCCTATTCCCCTTGTCTTTCTCCTTATAACTATTATTATTATCCTTATTATTATTATTATTATCGCTATAACTGTTATTATTATCCTTAATACTATTATTATTATCGCTATAACTGTTATTATTATTCTTGTTACTATTATTACTGTCCGTATTACTCTTGCCTTTATCCTTAATACAATTATTATTATCGCTATAACTGTTATTATTATCCTTATTACTATTATCATTATCGCTATAACTGTTATTATTATGCTTATTCTATTGTTACTATCCCTATTATCTTGTCTATATCATTATAACTATTATTATTATCCGTATTACTATTATTATTATCGCTATAATTGTTATTATTATTCATGTTACTATTATTACTGTCCGTATTACTCTTGCCTTTATCGTTAATACTATTATTATTATCGCAATAACTGTTATCATTATTCTTGTTACTATTATTATTATCCCTATTCCTCTTGTCTTTCTCCTTATAACTATTATTATTATCGCTATAACTGTTATTATTATCCTTAATACTATTATTATTATCGCTATAACTGTTATTATTATTCTTATTACTATTATTATTATCGCTTTAACTGTTATTATTATTCTTATTACTATGATTATTATCGCTATAACTGTTATTATTATTCTTATTACTATTACTATTATCCCTATTCCTCTTGTCTTTTTCCTTATAACTATTATTATTATCCTTATTATTATTATTATTATTATCGCTATAGCTGTTATTATTATTCTCGTTACTATTAGTATTATCCCTATTCCTCTTGTCCTTATCCTTATAACTATTATTATTATCCTTATTATTATTATTATTATCGCTATAACTGTTATTATTATGCTTATTACTATTATCATTATCGCTATAACTGTTATTATTATGCTTATTCTATTGTTACTATCCCTATTACTCTTGTCTATATCCTTATAACTATTATTATTATCGCTATAACTGTTATTATTATTCTTATTATTATTACTATTATCCCTATTCCTCTTGTCTTTATCCTTATAACTATTATTATTATCGCTAGAACTGTTATTATTATTCTTATTACTATTACTATAATCCTATTCCTCTTGTCTTTATCCTTATAACTATTATTATTATCCTTATTATTATTATTATTATCGCTATAACTGTTATTATTATGATTATTCTATTGTTACTATCCCTATTACTCTTGTCTCTATCCTTATAACTATTATTATTATCCTTATTATTATTATTATTATCGCTATAACTGTTATTATTATGCTTATTCTATTGTTACTATCCCTATTACTCTTGTCTATATCCTTATAACTATTATTATTATCCTTATTACTATTATTATTATCGCTATAACTGTTATTATTATTCTTGTTACTATTATTACTGTCCGTATTACTCGTGCCTTTATCCTTAATACTATTATTATTATCGCTATAACTGTTATTATTATCCTTATTACTATTATTATTATCGCTATAACTGTTATTATTATGCTTATTCTATCGTTACTATCCCTATTATCTTGTCTATATCCTTATAACTATTATTATTATCGCTATAACTGTTATTATTATTCTTGTTACTATTACTATTATCCCTATTCCTCTTGTCTTTATCCTTATAACTATTATTATTATCCTTATTATTATTATTATTATTATTATCGCTATAACTGTTATTATTATCCTTATTACTATTATTATTATCGCTATAACTGTTATTATTATGCTTATTCTATTGTTACTATCCCTATGACTCTTGTCTATATCCTTATAACTATTATTATTATCGCTATAACTGTTATTATTATTCTTATTACTATTACTATTATCCCTATACCTCTTGTCTTTATCCTTATAACTATTATTATTATTATCGCTATAACTGTTATTATTATTCTTGTTACTATTATTACTGTCCGTATTACTCTTGCCTTTATCCTTAATACTATTATTATTATCGCTATAACTGTTATTATTATTCTTGTTACTATTATTATTATCCCTATTCCTCTTGCCTTTCTCCTTATAACTATTATTATTATCGCTATAACTGTTATTATTATTCTTGTTACTATTATTATTATCCCTATTCCCCTTGTCTTTCTCCTTATAACTATTATTATTATGCTTATTATTATTATTATTATCGCTATGACTGTTATTATTATTCTTGTTACTATTATTACTGTCCGTATTACTCTTGCCTTTATCCTTAATACTATTATTATTATCGCTATAACTGTTATTATTATTCTTGTTACTATTATTATTATCCCTATTCCTCTTTTCTTTCTCCTTATAACTATTATTATTATCGCTATAACTGTTATTATTATCCTTAATACTATTATTATTATCGCTATAACTGTTATTATTATTCTTGTTACTATTATTACTGTCCGTATTACTCTTGCCTTTATCCTTAATACAATTATTATTATCGCTCTAACTGTTATTATTATTCTTGTTACTATTATTATTATCCCTATTCCCCTTCTCTTTCTCCTTATAACTATTATTATTATCCTTATTATTATTATTATTATCGCTATAACTGTTATTATTATTCTTGTTACTATTATTACTGTCCGTATTACTCTTGCCTTTATCCTTAATACTATTATTATTATCGCTATAACTGTTATTATTATTCTTGTTACTATTATTATTATCCCTATTCCTCTTGTCTTTCTCCTTATAACTATTATTATTATCCTTATTATTATTATTATTATCGCTATAACTGTTATTATTATTCTTATTACTATTACTATTATCCCTATTTCTCTTGTCTTTATCCTTATAACTATTATTATTATCCTTATTATTATTATTATTATTATTATTATCGCTACAACTGTTATTATTATCCTTATTACTATTATTATTATCGCTATAACTGTTATTATTATTCTTATTACTATTACTATTATCCCCATTCCTCTTCTCTTTCTCCTTATAACTATTATTATTATCGCTAGAACTGTTATTATTATACTTAATACTATTATTATTATCGCTGTAACTGTTATTATTATTCTTGTTACTATTATTATTATCCCTATTCCTCTTTTCTTTCCCCTTATAACTATTATTATTATCGCTATAACTGTTATTATTATCCTTAATACTATTATTATTATCGCTATAACTGTTATTATTATTCTTGTTACTATTATTACTGTCCGTATTACTCTTGCCTTTATCCTTAATACTATTATTATTATCGCTATAACTGTTATTATTATCCTTAACACTATTATTAGTATCGCTACAACTGTTATTATTATTCTTGTTACTATTACTATTATCCCTATTCCTCTTGTCTTTATCCTTATAACTATTATTATTATCCATATTATTATTATTATTATTATTATTATCGCTATAACTGTTATTATTATTCTTATTACTATTACTATTATCCCCATTCCTCTTGTCTTTATCCTTATAACTATTATTATTATCCTTATTATTATTATTATTATCGCTATAACTGTTATTATTATCCTTATTACTATTATTATTATCGCTATAACTGTTATTATTATTCTTATTACTATTACCATTATCCCTATTCCTCTTGCCTTTATCCTTATAACTATTATTATTATCCTCATTATTATTATTATTATCGCTATAACTGTTATTATTATCCTTATTACTATTATTATTATCGCTATAACTGTTATTATTATGCTTATTCTATTGTTACTATCCCTATTACTCTTGTCTATATCCTTATAACTATTATTATTATCCTTATTACTATTATTATTATCGCTATAACTGTTATTATTATTCTTGTTACTATTATTACTGTCCGTATTACTCTTGCCTTTATCCTTAATACTATTATTATTATCGCTATAACTGTTATTATTATTCTTGTTACTATTATTACTGTCCGTATTACTCTTGCCTTTATCCTTAATACTATTATTATTATCGCTATAACTGTTATTATTATTCTTATTACTATTACTATTATCCCCATTCCTCTTGTCTTTATCCTTATAACTATTATTATTATCCTTATTATTATTATTATTATCGCTATAACTGTTATTATTATTCTTGTTACTATTATTACTGTCCGTATTACTCTTGCCTTTATCCTTAATACTATTATTATTATCGCTATAACTGTTATTATTATCCTTAATACTATTATTAGTATCGCTACAACTGTTATTATTATTCTTGTTACTATTACTATTATCCCTATTCCTCTTGTCTTTATCCTTATAACTATTATTATTATCCATATTATTATTATTATTATTATTATTATCGCTATAACTGTTATTATTATTCTAATTACTATTACTATTATCCCCATTCCTCTTGTCTTTATCCTTATAACTATTATTATTATCCTTATTATTATTATTATTATCGCTATAACTGTTATTATTATCCTTATTACTATTATTATTATCGCTATAACTGTTATTATTATTCTTATTACTATTACCATTATCCCTATTCCTCTTGCCTTTATCCTTATAACTATTATTATTATCCTCATTATTATTATTATTATCGCTATAACTGTTATTATTATCCTTATTACTATTATTATTATCGCTATAACTGTTATTATTATTCTTGTTACTATTATTACTGTCCGTATTACTCTTGCCTTTATCCTTAATACTATTATTATTATCGCTATAACTGTTATTATTATTCTTGTTACTATTATTATTATCCCTATTCCTCTTGCCTTTCTCCTTATAACTATTATTATTATCGCTATAACTGTTATTATTATTCTTGTTACTATTATTATTATCCCTATTCCCCTTGTCTTTCTCCTTATAACTATTATTATTATGCTTCTTATTATTATTATTATCGCTATAACTGTTATTATTATTCTTGTTTCTATTATTACTGTCCGTATTACTCTTGCCTTTATCCTTAATACTATTATTATTATCGCTATAACTGTTATTATTATTCTTGTTACTATTATTATTATCCCTATTCCTCTTTTCTTTCTCCTTATAACTATTATTATTATCGCTATAACTGTTATTATTATCCTTAATACTATTATTATTATCGCTATAACTGTTATTATTATTCTTGTTACTATTATTACTGTCCGTATTACTCTTGCCTTTATCCTTAATACAATTATTATTATCGCTATAACTGTTATTATTATTCTTGTTACTATTATTATTATCCCTATTCCCCTTCTCTTTCTCCTTATAACTATTATTATTATCCTTATTATTATTATTATTATCGCTAAAACTGTTATTATTATTCTTGTTACTATTATTACTGTCCGTATTACTCTTGCCTTTATCCTTAATACTATTATTATTATCGCTATAACTGTTATTATTATTCTTGTTACTATTATTATTATCCCTATTCCTCTTGTCTTTCTCCTTATAACTATTATTATTATCCTTATTATTATTATTATTATCGCTATAACTGTTATTATTATTCTTATTACTATTACTATTATCCCTATTTCTCTTGTCTTTATCCTTATAACTATTATTATTATCCTTATTATTATTATTATTATTATTATTATCGCTACAACTGTTATTATTATCCTTATTACTATTATTATTATCGCTATAACTGTTATTATTATTCTTATTACTATTAGTATTATCCCCATTCCTCTTGTCTTTCTCCTTATAACTATTATTATTATCGCTAGAACTGTTATTATTATACTTAATACTATTATTATTATCGCTGTAACTGTTATTATTATTCTTGTTACTATTATTATTATCCCTATTCCTCTTTTCTTTCCCCTTATAACTATTATTATTATCGCTATAACTGTTATTATTATCCTTAATACTATTATTATTATCGCTATAACTGTTATTATTATTCTTGTTACTATTATTACTGTCCGTATTACTCTTGCCTTTATCCTTAATACTATTATTATTATCGCTATAACTGTTATTATTATCCTTAATACTATTATTAGTATCGCTACAACTGTTATTATTATTCTTGTTACTATTACTATTATCCCTATTCCTCTTGTCTTTATCCTTATAACTATTATTATTATCCATATTATTATTATTATTATTATTATTATCGCTATAACTGTTATTATTATTCTTATTACTATTACTATTATCCCCATTCCTCTTGTCTTTATCCTTATAACTATTATTATTATCCTTATTATTATTATTATTATCGCTATAACTGTTATTATTATCCTTATTACTATTATTATTATCGCTATAACTGTTATTATTATTCTTATTACTATTACCATTATCCCTATTCCTCTTGCCTTTATCCTTATAACTATTATTATTATCCTCATTATTATTATTATTATCGCTATAACTGTTATTATTATCCTTATTACTATTATTATTATCGCTATAACTGTTATTATTATGCTTATTCTATTGTTACTATCCCTATTACTCTTGTCTATATCCTTATAACTATTATTATTATCCTTATTACTATTATTATTATCGCTATAACTGTTATTATTATTCTTGTTACTATTATTACTGTCCGTATTACTCTTGCCTTTATCCTTAATACTATTATTATTATCGCTATAACTGTTATTATTATTCTTGTTACTATTATTACTGTCCGTATTACTCTTGCCTTTATCCTTAATACTATTATTATTATCGCTATAACTGTTATTATTATTCTTATTACTATTACTATTATCCCCATTCCTCTTGTCTTTATCCTTATAACTATTATTATTATCCTTATTATTATTATTATTATCGCTATAACTGTTATTATTATTCTTGTTACTATTATTACTGTCCGTATTACTCTTGCCTTTATCCTTAATACTATTATTATTATCGCTATAACTGTTATTATTATCCTTAATACTATTATTAGTATCGCTACAACTGTTATTATTATTCTTGTTACTATTACTATTATCCCTATTCCTCTTGTCTTTATCCTTATAACTATTATTATTATCCATATTATTATTATTATTATTATTATTATTATCGCTATAACTGTTATTATTATTCTAATTACTATTACTATTATCCCCATTCCTCTTGTCTTTATCCTTATAACTATTATTATTATCCTTATTATTATTATTATTATCGCTATAACTGTTATTATTATCCTTATTACTATTATTATTATCGCTATAACTGTTATTATTATTCTTATTACTATTACCATTATCCCTATTCCTCTTGCCTTTATCCTTATAAGTATTATTATTATCCTCATTATTATTATTATTATCGCTATAACTGTTATTATTATCCTTATTACTATTATTATTATCGCTATAACTGTTATTATTATGCTTATTCTATTGTTACTATCCCTATTACTCTTGTCTATATCCTTATAACTATTATTATTATCCTTATTACTATTATTATTATCGCTATAACTGTTATTATTATTCTTGTTACTATTATTACTGTCCGTATTACTCTTGCCTTTATCCTTAATACTACTATTATTATCGCTATAACTGTTATTATTATTCTTGTTACTATTATTACTGTCCGTATTACTCTTGCCTTTATCCTTAATACTATTATTATTATCGCTATAACTGTTATTATTATTCTTATTACTATTACTATTATCCCCATTCCTCTTGTCTTTATCCTTATAACTATTATTATTATCCTTATTATTATTATTATTATCGCTATAACTGTTATTATTATCCTTATTACTATTATTATTATCGCTATAACTGTTATTATTATGCTTATTCTATTGTTACTATCCCTATTACTCTTGTCTATATCCTTATAACTATTATTATTATCCTTATTACTATTATTATTATCGCTATAACTGTTATTATTATTCATGTTACTATTATTATTATCGCTTTAACTGTTATTATTATTCTTATTACTATTATTATTATCGCTATAACTGTTGTTATTATTCTTGTTACTATTATTACTGTCCGTATTACTCTTGCCTTTATCCTTAACACAATTATTATTATCGCTATAACTGTTATTATTATTCTTGTTACTATTATTATTATCCCTATTCCCCTTGTCTTTCTCCTTATAACTATTATTATTATCCTTATTATTATTATTATTATCGCTATAACTGTTATTATTATTCTTGTTACTATTATTATTATCCCTATTCCTCTTGTCTTTCTCCTTATAACTATTATTATTATCGCTATAACTGTTATTATTATTCTTATTACTATTATTATTATCGCTTTAAGTGTTATTATTATTCTTATTACTATTATTATTATCGCTATAACTGTTATTATTATTCTTATTACTATTACTACTATCCCTATTCCTCTTGTCTTTATCCTTATAACTATTATTATTATCCTTATTATTATTATTATTCTTATCGCTATAACTGTTATTATTATCCTTATTACTATTATTATTATCGCTATAACTGTTATTATTATTCTTGCTACTATTATTACTGTCCGTATTGCTCTTGCCTTTATCCTTAATACTATTATTATTATCGCTATAACTGTTATTATTATCCTTATTACTATTATTATTATCGCTATTACTGTTATTATTATCCCTATTACTATTATTATTATCGCTATAACTGTTATTATTATGCTTATTCTATTCTTACTATCCCTATTACTCCTGTCTATATCCTTATAACTATTATTATTATACTTATTACTATTATTATTATCGCTATAACTGTTATTATTATTCTTGTTACTATTATTACTGTCCGTATTGCTCTTGCCTTTATCCTTAATACTATTATTATTATCGCTATAACTGTTATTATTATCCTTATTACTATTATTATTATCGCTATAACTGTTATTATTATTCTTATTACTATTACTATAATCCTATTCCTCTTGTCTTTATCCTTATAACTATTATTATTATCCTTATTATTATTATTATTATCGCTATAACTGTTATTATTATGCTTATGCCATTGTTACTATCCCTATTACTCTTGTCTATATCCTTATAACTATTATTGTTATCCTTATTACTATTATTATTATCGCTGTAACTGTTATTATTATTCTTGTTACTATTATTATTATCCCTATTCCTCTTTTCTTTCCCCTTATAACTATTATTATTATCGCTATAACTGTTATTATTATCCTTAATACTATTATTCTTATCGCTATAACTGTTATTATTATTCTTGTTACTATTATTACTGTCCGTATTACTCTTGCCTTTATCCTTAATACGATTATTATTATCGCTATAACTGTTATTATTATTCTCGTTACTATTATTATTATCCCTATTCCTCTTTTCTTTCTCCTTCTAACTATTATTATTATCGCTATAACTGTTATTATTATCCTTAATACTATTATTAGTATCGCTACAACTGTTATTATTATTCTTGTTACTATTACTATTATCCCTATTCCTCTTGTCTTTATCCTTATAACTATTATTATTATCCATATTATTATTATTATTATTATTATTATCGCTATAACTGTTATTATTATTCTTATTACTATTACTATTATCCCCATTCCTCTTGTCTTTATCCTTATAACTATTATTATTATCCTTATTATTATTATTATTATCGCTATAACTGTTATTATTATCCTTATTAATATTATTATTATCGCTATAACTGTTATTATTATTCTTGTTACTATTACCATTATCCCTATTCCTCTTGCCTTTATCCTTATAACTATTATTATTATCCTCATTATTATTATTATTATCGCTATAACTGTTATTATTATGCTTATTCTATTGTTACTATCCCTATTACTCTTGTCTATATCCTTATAACTATTATTATTATCCTTATTACTATTATTATTATCGCTATAACTGTTATTATTATTCTTGTTGCTATTATTACTGTCCGTATTACTCTTGCCTTTATCCTTAATACTATTATTATTATCGCTATAACTGTTATTATTATTCTTGTTACTATTATTACTGTACGTATTACTCTTGCCTTTATCCTTAATACTATTATTATTATCGCTATAACTGTTATTATTATTCTTATTACTATTACTATTATCCCCATTCCTCTTGTCTTTATCCTTATAACTATTATTATTATCCTTATTATTATTATTATTATCGCTATAACTGTTATTATTATCCTTATTACTATTATTATTATCGCTATAACCGTTATTATTATGCTTATTCTATTGTTACTATCCCTATTACTCTTGTCTTCATCCTTATAACTATTATTATTATCCTTATTACTATTATTATTATCTCTATAACTGCTCTTATTATCATTCCTACTGTTATTATTATCGCTATAACTGTTATTATTATCCTTAATACTATTATTATTATCGCTATAACTGTTATTATTATCCTTCTTACTATTATTATTATCGCTATAACTGTTATTATTATGCTTATTCTATTGTTACTATCCCTATTACTCTTGTCTATATCCTTATAACTATTATTATTATCCTTCTTACTATTATTATTATCGCTATAACTGTTATTATTATGCTTATGCCATTGTTACTATCCCTATTACTCTTGTCTATATCCTTATAACTATTATTATTATCCTTATTACTATTATTATTATCGCTGTAACTGTTATTATTATTCTTGTTACTATTATTATTATCCCTATTCCTCTTTTCTTTCCCCTTATAACTATTATTATTATCGCTATAACTGTTATTATTATCCTTAATACTATTATTATTATCGCTATAACTGTTATTATTATTCTTGTTACTATTATTACTGTCCGTATTACTCTTGCCTTTATCCTTAATACTATTATTATTATCGCTATAACTGTTATTATTCTTCTCGTTACTATTATTATTATCCCTATTCCTCTTTTCTTTCTCCTTCTAACTATTATTATTATCGCTATAACTGTTATTATTATCCTTAATACTATTATTAGTATCGCTACAACTGTTATTATTATTCTTGTTACTATTACTATTATCCCTATTCCTCTTGTCTTTATCCTTATAACTATTATTATTATCCATATTATTATTATTATTATTATTATTATCGCTATAACTGTTATTATTATTCTTATTACTATTACTATTATCCCCATTCCTCTTGTCTTTATCCTTATAACTATTATTATTATCCTCATTATTATTATTATTATCGCTATAACTGTTATTATTATGCTTATTCTATTATTACTATCCCTATTACTCTTGTCTATATCCTTATAACTATTATTATTATCCTTATTACTATTATTATTATCGCTATAACTGTTATTATTATTCTTGTTACTATTATTACTGTCCGTATTACTCTTGCCTTTATCCTTAATACTATTATTATTATTCTTGTTACTATTATTACTGTCCGTATTACTCTTGCCTTTATCCTTAATGCTATTATTATTATCGCTATAACTGTTATTATTATTCTTATTACTATTACTATTATCCCCATTCCTCTTGTCTTTATCCTTATAACTATTATTATTATCCTTATTATTATTATTATTATCGCTATAACTGTTATTATTATCCTTATTACTATTATTATTATCGCTATAACTGTTATTATTATGCTTATTCTATTGTTACTATCCCTATTACTCTTGTCTATATCCTTATAACTATTATTATTATCCTTATTACTATTATTATTATCGCTATAACTGTTATTATTATTCATGTTACTATTATTATTATCGCTTTAACTGTTATTATTATTCTTATTACTATTATTATTATCGCTATAACTGTTATTATTATTCTTGTTACTATTATTACTGTCCGTATTACTCTTGCCTTTATCCTTAACACTATTATTATTATCGCTATAACTGTTATTATTATTCTTGTTACTATTATTATTATCCCTATTCCCCTTGTCTTTCTCCTTATAACTATTATTATTATCCTTATTATTATTATTATTATCGCTATAACTGTTATTATTATTCTTGTTACTATTATTATTATCCCTATTCCTCTTGTCTTTCTCCTTATAACTATTGTTATTATCGCTATAACTGTTATTATTATCCTTAATACTATTATTATTATCGCTGTAACTGTTATTATTATTCTTATTACTATTATTATTATCGCTATAACTGTTATTATTATTCTTATTACTTTTACTACTATCCCTATTCCTCTTGTCTTTATCCTTATAACTATTATTATTATCCTTATTATTATTATTATTTTTATCGCTATAACTGTTATTATTATTCTTATTACTATTACTACTATCCCTATTCCTCTTGTCTTTATCCTTATAACTATTATTATTATCCTTATTATTATTATTATTATTATCGCTATAACTGTTATTATTATCCTTATTACTATTATTATTATCGCTATAACTGTTATTATTATTCTTGTTACTATTACTATTATCCCCATTCCTCTTGTCTTTATCCTTATAACTATTATTATTATCCTCTTTATTATTATTATTATCGCTATAACTGTTATTATTATCCTTCTTACTATTATTATTATCGCTATAACTGTTATTATTATGCTTATTCTATTGTTACTATCCCTATTACTCTTGTCTATATCCTTATAACTATTATTATTATCCTTATTACTATTATTATTATCGCTATAACTGTTATTATTATTCATGTTACTATTATTATTATCGCTTTAACTGTTATTATTATTATTATTACTATTATTATTATCGCTATAACTGTTATTATTATTCTTGTTACTATTATTACTGTCCGTATTACTCTTGCCTTTATCCTTAACACTATTATTATTATCGCTATAACTGTTATTATTATTCTTGTTACTATTATTATTATCCCTATTCCCTTGTCTTTCTCCTTATAACTATTATTATTATCCTTATTATTATTATTATTATCGCTATAACTGTTATTATTATTCTTGTTACTATTATTATTATCCCTATTCCTCTTGTCTTTCTCCTTATAACTATTATTATTATCGCTATAACTGTTATTATTATCCTTAATACTATTATTATTATCGCTGTAACTGTTATTATTATTCTTATTACTATTATTATTATCGCTTTAACTGTTATTATTATTCTTATTACTATTATTATTACCGCTATAACTGTTATTATTATTCTTATTACTATTACTACTATCCCTATTCCTCTTGTCTTTATCCTTATAACTATTATTATTATCCTTATTATTATTATTATTATTATTATCGCTATAACTGTTATTATTATCCTTATTACTATTATTATTATCGCTATAACTGTTATTATTATTCTTGTTACTATTACTATTATCCCCATTCCTCTTGTCTTTATCCTTATAACTATTATTATTATCCTCTTTATTATTATTATTATCGCTATAACTGTTATTATTATCCCTATTACTATTATTATTATCGCTATAACTGTTATTATTATGCTTATTCTATTGTTACTATCCCTATTACTCCTGTCTATATCCTTATAACTATTATTATTATACTTATTACTATTATTATTATCGCTTTAACTGTTATTATTATTCTTGTTACTATTATTGCTGTCCGTATTGCTCTTGCCTTTATCCTTATAACTATTATTATTATCCTTATTATTATTATTATTATCGCTATAACTGTTATTATTATGCTTATTCTATTGTTACTATCCCTATTACTCTTGTCTATATCCTTATAACTATTATTATTATCCTTATTACTATTATTATTTTCGCTATAACTGTTATTATTATTCTTGTTACTATTATTACTGTCCGTATTACTCTTGCCTTTATCCTTAATACTATTATTATTATCGCTATAACTGTTATTATTATCCTTATTACTATTATTATTATCGCTATAACTGTTATTATTATGCTTATTCTATCGTTACTATCCCTATTATCTTGTCTATTTCCTTATAACTATTATTATTATCGCTATAACTGTTATTATTATCCTTAATACTATTATTATTATCGCTTTAACTGTTATTATTATTCTTATTACTATTACTATTATCGCAATAACTGTTATTATTATTCTTGTTACTATTATTATTATCCCTATTCCTCTTGTCGTTCTCCTTATAACTATTATTATTATCGCTATAACTGTTATTATTATCCTTAATACTATTATTATTATCGCTATAACTGTTATTATTATTCATGTTACTATTATTATTATCCCTATTCCTCTTGTCTTTCTCCTTATAACTATTATTATTATCCTAATTATTATTATTATTATCGCTATAACTGTTATTATTATGATTATTCTATCGTTACTATCCCTATTATCTTGTCTATATCCTTATAACTATTATTATTATCGCTATAACTGTTATTATTATTCTTGTTACTATTACTATTATCCCTATTCCTCTTGTCTTTATCCTTATAACTATTATTATTATCCTTATTATTATTATTATTATTATTATCGCTATAACTGTTATTATTATCCTTATTACTATTATTATTATCGCTATAACTGTTATTATTATGCTTATTCTATCGTTACTATCCCTATTATCTTGTCTATATCCTTATAACTATTATTATTATCGCTACAACTGTTATTATTATTCTTGTTACTATTACTATTATCCCTATTCCTCTTGTCTTTATCCTTATAACTATTATTATTATCCTTATTATTATTATTATTATTATTATCGCTATAACTGTTATTATTATCCTTAATACTATTATTATTATCGCTATAACTGTTATTATTATTCATGTTACTATTATTATTATCCCTATTCCTCTTGTCTTTCTCCTTATAACTATTATTATTATCCTAATTATTATTATTATTATCGCTATAACTGTTATTATTATGATTATTCTATCGTTACTATCCCTATTATCTTGTCTATATCCTTATAACTATTATTATTATCGCTATAACTGTTATTATTATTCTTGTTACTATTACTATTATCCCTATTCCTCTTGTCTTTATCCTTATAACTATTATTATTATCCTTATTATTATTATTATTATTATTATCGCTATAACTGTTATTATTATCCTTATTACTATTATTATTATCGCTATAACTGTTATTATTATGCTTATTCTATCGTTACTATCCCTATTATCTTGTCTATATCCTTATAACTATTATTATTATCGCTACAACTGTTATTATTATTCTTGTTACTATTACTATTATCCCTATTCCTCTTGTCTTTATCCTTATAACTATTATTATTATCCTTATTATTATTATTATTATTATTATCGCTATAACTGTTATTATTATCCTTATTACTATTATTATTATCGCTATAACTGTTATTATTATTCTTGTTACTATTATTACTGTCCGTATTACTCTTGCCTTTATCCTTAATACAATTATTATTATCGCTATAACTGTTATTATTATTCTTGTTACTATTATTATTATCCCTATTCCTCTTGTCTTTCTCCTTATAACTATTATTATTATCGCTATAACTGTTATTATTATCCTTAATACTATTATTATTATCGCTGTAACTGTTATTATTATTCTTATTACTATTATTATTATCGCTTTAACTGTTATTATTATTCTTATTACTATTATTATTATCGCTATAACTGTTATTATTATTCTTATTACTATTACTACTATCCCTATTCCTCTTGTCTTTATCCTTATAACTATTATTATTATCCTTATTATTATTATTATTATTATTATCGCTATAACTGTTATTATCATACTTATTACTATTATTATTATCGCTATAACTGTTATTATTATTCTTGTTACTATTATTACTGTCCGTATTGCTCTTGCCTTTATCCTTAATACTATTATTATTATCGCTATAACTGTTATTATTATCCTTATTACTATTATTATTATCGCTATAACTGTTATTATTATCCTTATTACTATTATTATTATCGCTATAACTGTTATTATTATTCTTATTACTATTACTATAATCCTATTCCTCTTGTCTTTATCCTTATAACTATTATTATTATCCTTATTATTATTATTATTATCGCTATAACTGTTATTATTATGCTTATTCTATTGTTACTATCCCTATTACTCTTGTCTATATCCTTATAACTATTATTATTATCCTTATTACTATTATTATTATCGCTATAACTGTTATTATTATTCTTGTTACTATTATTACTGTCCGTATTACTCTTGCCTTTATCCTTAATACTATTATTATTATCGCTATAACTGTTATTATTATCCTTATTACTATTATTATTATCCCTATTCCTCTTGTCTTTCTCCTTATAACTATTATTATTATCGCTATAACTGTTATTATTATCCTTAATACTATTATTATTATCGCTGTAACTGTTATTATTATTCTTATTACTATTATTATTATCGCTTTAACTGTTATTATTATTCTTATTACTATTATTATTATCGCTATAACTGTTATTATTATTCTTATTACTATTACTACTATCCCTATTCCTCTTGTCTTTATCCTTATAACTATTATTATTATCCTTATTATTATTATTATTATTATCATCGCTATAACTGTTATTATTATACTTATTACTATTATTATTATCGCTATAACTGTTATTATTATTCTTGTTACTATTATTACTGTCCGTATTGCTCTTGCCTTTATCCTTAATACTATTATTATTATCGCTATAACTGTTATTATTATCCTTATTACTATTATTATTATCGCTATAACTGTTATTATTATTCTTATTACTATTACTATAATCCTATTCCTCTTGTCTTTATCCTTATAACTATTATTGTTATCCTTATTATTATTATTATCGCTATAACTGTTATTATTATGCTTATTCTATTGTTACTATCCCTATTACTCTTGTCTATATCCTTATAACTATTATTATTATCCTTATTACTATTATTATTATCGCTATAACTGTTATTATTATTCTTGTTACTATTATTACTGTCCGTATTACTCTTGCCTTTATCCTTAATACTATTATTATTATCGCTATAACTGTTATTATTATTCTTGTTACTATTACTATTATCCCTATTCCTCTTGTCTTTCTCCTTATAACTATTATTATTATCGCTAGAACTGTTATTATTATTCTTGTTACTATTACTATTATCCCTATTCCTCTTGTCTTTCTCCTTATAACTATTATTATTATCGCTAGAACTGTTATTATTATCCTTAATACTATTATTATTATCGCTGTAACTGTTATTATTATTCTTGTTACTATTATTATTATCCCTATTCCTCTTTTCTTTCCCCTTATAACTATTATTATTATCGCTATAACTGTTATTATTATCCTTAATACTATTGTTATTATCGCTATAACTGTTATTATTATTCCTGTTACTATTATTACTGTCCGTATTACTCTTGCCTTTATCCTTAATACTATTATTATTATCGCTATAACTGTTATTATTATTCTCGTTACTATTATTATTATCCCTATTCCTCTTTTCTTTCTCCTTCTAACTATTATTATTATCGCTATAACTGTTATTATTATCCTTAATACTATTATTAGTATCGCTACAACTGTTATTATTAGTCTTGTTACTATTACTATTATCCCTATTCCTCTTGTCTTTATCCTTATAACTATTATTATTATCCATATTATTATTATTATTATTATTATTATCGCTATAACTGTTATTATTATTCTTATTACTATTACTATTATCCCCATTCCTCTTGTCTTTATCCTTATAACTATTATTATTATCCTTATTATTATTATTATTATCGCTATAACTGTTATTATTATCCTTATTACTATTATTATTATCGCTATAACTGTTATTATTATGCTTATTCTATTGTTACTATCCCTATTACTCTTGTCTTCATCCTTATAACTATTATTATTATCCTTATTACTATTATTATTATCTCTATAACTGCTCTTATTATCATTAGTACTGTTATTATTATCGCTATAACTGTTATTATTATCCTTAATACTTTTATTATTATCGCTATAACTGTTATTATTATCCTTCTTACTATTATTATTATCGCTATAACTGTTGTTATTATGCTTATTCTATTGTTACTATCCCTATTACTCTTGTCTATATCCTTATAACTATTATTATTATCCTTATTACTATTATTATTATCGCTATAACTGTTATTATTATTCTTGTTACTATTATTACTGTCCGTATTGCTCTTGCCTTTATCCTTAATACTATTATTATTATCGCTATAACTGTTATTATTATCCTTATTACTATTATTATTTTCGCTATAACTGTTATTATTATTCTTATTACTATTACTATTATCCCCATTCCTCTTGTCTTTATCCTTATAACTATTATTATTATCCTTATTATTATTATTATTATCGCTATAACTGTTATTATTATCCTTATTACTATTATTATTATCGCTATAACTGTTATTATTATTCTTATTCCTATTATTATTATCGCTTTAACTGTTATTATTATTCTTATTACTATTATTATTATCGCTATAACTGTTATTATTATGCTTATTCTGTCGTTACTATCCCTATTGTCTTGTCTATATCCTTATAACTATTATTATTATCGCTATAACTGTTATTATTATTCTTGTTACTATTACTATTATCCCTATTCCTCTTGTCTTTATCCTTATAACTATTATTATTATCCTTATTATTATTATTATTATTATTATCGCTATAACTGTTATTATTATCCTTATTACTATTATTATTATCGCTATAACTGTTATTATTATTCTTATTACAATTACTATTATCCCTGTTCCTCTTGTATTTATCCTTATGACTATTATTATTATCCTTATTATTATTATTATTATCGCTATAACTGTTATTATTATCCTTATTACTATTATTATTATCGCTATAACTGTTATTATTATGCTTATTCTATTGTTACTATCCCTATTACTCTTGTCTATATCCTTATAACTATTATTATTATCGCTATAACTGTTATTATTATTCTTATTACTATTACTATTATCCCTATACCTCTTGTCTTTATCCTTATAACTATTATTATTATTATCGCTATAACTGTTATTATTATGCTTATTCTATTGTTACTATCCCTATTACTCTTGTCTATATCCTTATAACTATTATTATTATCCTTATTACTATTATTATTATCGCTATAACTGTTATTATTATGCTTATTCCATTGTTACTATCCCTATTACTCTTGTCTATATCCTTATAACTATTATTATTATCCTTATTACTATTATTATTATCGCTATAACTGTTATTATTATTCTTGTTACTATTATTACTGTCCGTATTACTCTTGCCTTTATCCTTAATACTATTATTATTATCGCTATAACTGTTATTATTATCCTTATTACTATTATTATTATCGCTATAACTGTTATTATTATGCTTATTCTATCGTTACTATCCCTATTATCTTGTCTATATCCTTATAACTATTATTATTATCGCTATAACTGTTATTATTATTCTTGTTACTATTACTATTATCCCTATTCCTCTTGTCTTTATCCTTATAACTATTATTATTATTATTATTATTATTATTATTATTATTATCGCTATATCTGTTATTATTATCCTTATTACTATTATTATTATCGCTATAACTGTTATTATTATTCTTATTACAATTACTATTATCCCTGTTCCTCTTGCATTTATCCTTATGACTATTATTATTATCCTTATTATTATTATTATTATTATTATCGCTATAACTGTTATTATTATCCTTATTACTATTATTATTATCGCTATAACTGTTATTATTATTCTTGTTACTATTATTACTGTCCGTATTACTCTTGCCTTTATCCTTAATACAATTATTATTATCGCTATAACTGTTATTATTATTCTTGTTACTATTACTATTATCCCCATTCCTCTTGTCTTTATCCTTATAACTATTATTATTATCCTCTTTATTATTATTATTATCGCTATAACTGTTATTATTATCCTTCTTACTATTATTATTATCGCTATAACTGTTATTATTATTCTTGTTACTATTATTACTGTCCGTATTGCTCTTGCCTTTATCCTTAATACTATTATTATTATCGCTATAACTGTTATTATCATCCTTATTACTATTATTATTATCGCTATAACTGTTATTATTATTCTTATTACTATTACTATTATCCCCATTCCTCTTGTCTTTATCCTTATAACTATTATTATTATCCTTATTATTATTATTATTATCGCTATAACTGTTATTATTATCCTTATTACTATTATTATTATCGCTATAACTGTTATTATTATTCTTATTACTATTATTATTATCGCTTTAACTGTTATTATTATTCTTATTACTATTATTATTATCGCTATAACTGTTATTATTATTCTTGTTACTATTATTACTGTCCGTATTACTCTTGCCTTTATCCTTAATACAATTATTATTATCGCTATAACTGTTATTATTATTCTTGTTACTATTATTATTATCCCTATTCCCCTTGTCTTTCTCCTCATAACTATTATTATTATCGCTAGAACTGTTATTATTATCCTTAATACTATTATTATTATCGCTGTAACTGTTATTATTATTCTTGTTACTATTATTACTGTCCGTATTGCTCTTGCCTTTATCCTTAATACAATTATTATTATCGCTATAACTGTTATTATTATTCTTGTTACTATTATTATTATCCCTATTCCTCTTTTCTTTCCCCTTATAACTATTATTATTATCGCTATAACTGTTATTATTATCCTTCTTACTATTATTATTATCGCTATAACTGTTATTATTATTCTTGTTACTATTATTACTGTCCGTATTGCTCTTGCCTTTATCCTTAATACTATTATTATTATCGCTATAACTGTTATTATTATCCTTATTACTATTATTATTATCGCCATAACTGTTATTATTATTCTTATTACTATTACTATTATCCCCATTCCTCTTGTCTTTATCCTTATAACTATTATTATTATCCTTATTATTATTATTATTATCGCTATAACTGTTATTATTATCCTTATTACTATTATTATTATCGCTATAACCGTTATTATTATGCTTATTCTATTGTTACTATCCCTATTACTCTTGTCTTCATCCTTATAACTATTATTATTATCCTTATTACAATTATTATTATCTCTATAACTGCTCTTATTATCATTCCTACTGTTATTATTATCGCTATAACTGTTATTATTATCCTAAATACTATTATTATTATCGCTATAACTGTTATTATTATCCTTCTTACTATTATTATTATCGCTATAACTGTTATTATTATGCTTATTCTATTGTTACTATCCCTATTACTCTTGTCTATATCCTTATAACTATTATTATTATCCTTATTACTATTATTATTATCGCTATAACTGTTATTATTATTCTTGTTACTATTATTACTGTCCGTATTACTCTTGCCTTTATCCTTAATACTATTATTATTATCGCTATAACTGTTATTATTATCCTTATTACTATTATTATTATCGCTATAACTGTTATTATTATGCTTATTCTATCGTTACTATCCCTATTATCTTGTCTATATCCTTATAACTATTATTATTATCGCTATAACTGTTATTATTATTCTTGTTACTATTACTATTATCCCTATTCCTCTTGTCTTTATCCTTATAACTATTATTATTATCCTTATTATTATTATTATTATTATTATCGCTATATCTGTTAATATTATCCTTATTACTATTATTATTATCGCTATAACTGTTATTATTATTCTTATTACAATTACTATTATCCCTGTTCCTCTTGTATTTATCCTTATGACTATTATTATTATCCTTATTATTATTATTATTATTATTATCGCTATAACTGTTATTATTATCCTTATTACTATTATTATTATCGCTATAACTGTTATTATTATTCTTGTTACTATTATTACTGTCCGTATTACTCTTGCCTTTATCCTTAATACAATTATTATTATCGCTATAACTGTTATTATTATTCTTGTTACTATTACTATTATCCCCATTCCTCTTGTCTTTATCCTTATAACTATTATTATTATCCTCTTTATTATTATTATTATCGCTATAACTGTTATTATTATCCTTCTTACTATTATTATTATCGCTATAACTGTTATTATTATTCTTGTTACTATTATTACTGTCCGTATTGCTCTTGCCTTTATCCTTAATACTATTATTATTATCGCTATAACTGTTATTATTATCCTTATTACTATTATTATTATCGCTATAACTGTTATTATTATTCTTATTACTATTACTATTATCCCCATTCCTCTTGTCTTTATCCTTATAACTATTATTATTATCCTTATTATTATTATTATTATCGCTATAACTGTTATTATTATCCTTATTACTATTATTATTATCGCTATAACAGTTATTATTATTCTTATTACTATTATTATTATCGCTTTAACTGTTATTATTATTCTTATTACTATTATTATTATCGCTATAACTGTTATTATTATTCTTGTTACTATTATTACTGTCCGTATTACTCTTGCCTTTATCCTTAATACAATTATTATTATCGCTATAACTGTTATTATTATTCTTGTTACTATTATTATTATCCCTATTCCCCTTGTCTTTCTCCTCATAACTATTATTATTATCGCTAGAACTGTTATTATTATCCTTAATACTATTATTATTATCGCTGTAACTGTTATTATTATTCTTGTTACTATTATTATTATCCCTATTCCTCTTTTCTTTCCCCTTATAACTATTATTATTATCGCTATAACTGTTATTATTATCCTTCTTACTATTATTATTATCGCTATAACTGTTATTATTATTCTTGTTACTATTATTACTGTCCGTATTGCTCTTGCCTTTATCCTTAATACTATTATTATTATCGCTATAACTGTTATTATTATCCTTATTACTATTATTATTATCGCCATAACTGTCATTATTATTCTTATTACTATTACTATTATCCCCATTCCTCTTGTCTTTATCCTTATAACTATTATTATTATCCTTATTATTATTATTATTATCGCTATAACTGTTATTATTATCCTTATTACTATTATTATTATCGCTATAACCGTTATTATTATGCTTATTCTATTGTTACTATCCCTATTACTCTTGTCTTCATCCTTATAACTATTATTATTATCCTTATTACTATTATTATTATCTCTATAACTGCTCTTATTATCATTCCTACTGTTATTATTATCGCTATAACTGTTATTATTATCCTTAATACTATTATTATTATCGCTATAACTGTTATTATTATCCTTCTTACTATTATTATTATCGCTATAACTGTTATTATTATGCTTATTCTATTGTTACTATCCCTATTACTCTTGTCTATATCCTTATAACTATTATTATTATCCTTATTACTATTATTATTATCGCTATAACTGTTATTATTATTCTTGTTACTATTATTACTGTCCCGTATTGCTCTTGCCTTTATCCTTAATACTATTATTATTATCGCTATAACTGTTATTATTATCCTTATTACTATTATTATTATCGCTATAACTGTTATTATTATTCTTATTACTATTACTATTATCCCCATTCCTCTTGTCTTTATCCTTATAACTATTATTATTATCCTTATTATTATTATTATTATCGCTAGAACTGTTATTATTATCCTTATTACTATTATTATTATCGCTATAACTGTTATTATTATTCTTATTACTATTATTATTATCGCTTTAACTGTTATTATTATTCTTATTACTATTATTATTATCGCTATAACTGTTATTATTATTCTTATTACTATTACTATTATCCCTATACCTCTTGTCTTTATCCTTATAACTATTATTATTATTATCGCTATAACTGTTATTATTATGCTTATTCTATTGTTACTATCCCTATTACTCTTGTCTATATCCTTATAACTATTATTATTATCGCTATAACTGTTATTATTATTCTTGTTACTATTACTATTATCCCTATTCCTCTTGTCTTTATCCTTATAACTATTATTATTATCCTTATTATTATTATTATTATCGCTATAACTGTTATTATTATCCTTATTACTATTATTATTATCGCTATAACTGTTATTATTATGCTTATTCCATTGTTACTATCCCTATTACTCTTGTCTATATCCTTATAACTATTATTATTATCCTTATTACTATTATTATTATCGCTATAACTGTTATTATTATTCATGTTACTATTATTACTGTCCGTATTACTCTTGCCTTTATCGTTAATACTATTATTATTATCGCTATAACTGTTATTATTATCCTTATTACTATTATTATTATCGCTATAACTGTTATTATTTTTCTTATTACTATTACTATTATCCCTTTTCCTCTTGTCTTTATCCTTATAACTATTATTATTATCCTTATTATTATTATTATTATTATTATTATCGCTATAACTGTTATTATTATCCTTATTACTATTATTATTATCCTTATTATTATTATTATTATTGCTATAACTGTTATTATTATTCTTATTACTATTACTATTATCCCACTCCTCTTGTCTTTATCCTTATAACTATTATTATTATCCTTATTATTATTATTATTATTATTATTATCGTAATAACTGTTATTATTATCCTTATTACTATTATTATTATCGCTATAACTGTTATTATTATTCTTATTTCTATTACTATTATCCCTATTCCTCTTGTCTTTATCCTTACAACTATTATTATTATCGCTATAACTGTTATTATTATTCATATTACTATTACTATAATCCTATTCCTCTTGTCTTTATCCTTATAACTATTATTATTATCCTTATTATTATTATTATTATCGCTATAACTGTTATTATTATGCTTATTCTATTGTTACTATCCCTATTACTCTTGTCTATATCCTTATAACTATTATTATTATCCTTATTACTATTATTATTATCGCTATAACTGTTATTATTATTCTTGTTACTATTATTACTGTCCGTATTACTCTTGCCTTTATCCTTAATACTATTATTATTATCGCTATAACTGTTATTATTATGCTTATTCTATTGTTACTATCCCTATTACTCTTGTCTATATCCTTATAACTATTATTATTATCCTTATTACTATTATTATTATCGCTATAACTGTTATTATTATTCTTGTTACTATTATTACTGTCCGTATTACTCTTGCCTTTATCCTTAATACTATTATTATTATCGCTATAACTGTTATTATTATTCTTGTTACTATTACTATTATCCCTATTCCTCTTGTCTTTCTCCTCATAACTATTATTATTATCGCTAGAACTGTTATTATTATCCTTAATACTATTATTATTATCGCTGTAACTGTTATTATTATTCTTGTTACTATTATTATTATCCCTATTCCTCTTTTCTTTCCCCTTATAACTATTATTATTATCGCTATAACTGTTATTATTATCCTAATACTATTATTATTATCGCTATAACTGTTATTATTATTCTTGTTACTATTATTACTGTCCGTATTACTCTTGCCTTTATCCTTAATACTATTATTATTATCGCTATAACTGTTATTATTATGCTTATTCTATTGTTACTATCCCTATTACTCTTGTCTATATCGTTATAACTATTATTATTATCCTTATTACTATTATTATTATCGCTATAACTGTTATTATTATTCTTGTTACTATTATTACTGTCCGTATTGCTCTTGCCTTTATCCTTAATACTATTATTATTATCGCTATAACTGTTATTATTATCCTTATTACTATTATTATTATCGCTATAACTGTTATTATTATTCTTATTACTATTACTATTATCCCCATTCCTCTTGTCTTTATCCTTATAACTATTATTATTATCCTTATTATTATTATTATTATCGCTATAACTGTTATTATTAGCCTTATTACTATTATTATTATCGCTATAACTAATATTATTATTCTTATTACTATTATTATTATCGCTTTAACTGTTATTATTATTCTTATTACTATTATTATTATCGCTATAACTGTTATTATTATTCTTATTACTATTACTATTATCCCTATACCTCTTGTCTTTATCCTTATAACTATTATTATTATTATCGCTATAACTGTTATTATTATGCTTATTCTATTGTTACTATCCCTATTACTCTTGTCTATATCCTTATAACTATTATTATTATCGCTATAACTGTTATTATTATTCTTGTTACTATTACTATTATCCCTATTCCTCTTGTCTTTATCCTTATAACTATTATTATTATCCTTATTATTATTATTATTATCGCTATAACTGTTATTATTATCCTTATTACTATTATTATTATCGCTATAACTGTTATTATTATGCTTATTCCATTGTTACTATCCCTATTACTCTTGTCTATATCCTTATAACTATTATTATTATCCTTATTACTATTATTATTATCGCTATAACTGTTATTATTATTCATGTTACTATTATTACTGTCCGTATTACTCTTGCCTTTATCGTTAATACTATTATTATTATCGCTATAACTGTTATTATTATCCTTATTACTATTATTATTATCGCTATAACTGTTATTATTATTCTTATTACTATTACTATTATCCCTTTTCCTCTTGTCTTTATCCTTATAACTATTATTATTATCCTTATTATTATTATTATTATTATTATTATCGCTATAACTGTTATTATTATCCTTATTACTATTATTATTATCCTTATTATTATTATTATTATCGCTATAACTGTTATTATTATGCTTATTCTATTGTTACTATCCCTATTACTCTTGTCTATATCCTTATAACTATTATTATTATCCTTATTACTATTATTATTATCGCTATAACTGTTATTATTATCCTTATTACTATTATTATTATCGCTATAACTGTTATTATTATGCTTATTCTATCGTTACTATCCCTATTATCTTGTCTATATCCTTATAACTATTATTATTATCGCTATAACTGTTATTATTATCCTTAATACTATTATTATTATCGCTTTAACTGTTATTATTATTCTTATTACTATTACTATTATCGCAATAACTGTTATTATTATTCTTGTTACTATTATTATTATCCCTATTCCTCTTGTCGTTCTCCTTATAACTATTATTATTATCGCTATAACTGTTATTATTATCCTTAATACTATTATTATTATCGCTATAACTGTTATTATTATTCTTGTTACTATTATTATTATCCCTATTCCTCTTGTCTTTATCCTTATAACTATTATTATTATCCTTATTATTATTATTATTATCGCTATAACTGTTATTATTATCCTTATTACTATTATTATTATCGCTATAACTGTTATTATTATGCTTATTCCATTGTTACTATCCCTATTACTCTTGTCTATATCCTTATAACTATTATTATTATCCTTATTACTATTATTATTATCGCTATAACTTTTATTATTATTCATGTTACTATTATTACTGTCCGTATTACTCTTGCCTTTATCCTTAATACAATTATTATTATCGCTATAACTGTTATTATTATCCTTATTACTATTATCATTATCGCTATAACTGTTATTATTATGCTTATTCTATTGTTACTATCCCTATTATCTTGTCTATATCATTATAACTATTATTATTATCCGTATTACTATTATTATTATCGCTATAATTGTTATTAATATTCATGTTACTATTATTACTGTCCGTATTACTCTTGCCTTTATCGTTAATACTATTATTATTATCGCAATAACTGTTATCATTATTCATGTTACTATTATTATTATCCCTATTCCTCTTGTCTTTCTCCTTATAACTATTATTATTATCGCTATAACTGTTATTATTATCCTTAATACTATTATTATTATCGCTATAACTGTTATTATTATTCTTATTACTATTATTATTATCGCTTTAACTGTTATTATTATTCTTATTAATATTATTATTATCGCTATAACTGTTATTATTATTCTTATTACTATTACTATTATCCCTATTCCTCTTGTCTTTTTCCTTATAACTATTATTATTATCCTTATTATTATTATTATTATTATCGCTATAGCTGTTATTATTATTCTCATTATTATTAGTATTATCCCTATTCCTCTTGTCTTTATCCTTATAACTATTATTATTATCCTTATTATTATTATTATTATCGCTATAACTGTTATTATTATCCTTATTACTATTATTATTATCGCTATAACTGTTATTATTATCCTTATTACTATTATTATTATCGCTATAACTGTTATTATTATTCTTATTACTATTACTATTATCCCTATTCCTCTTGTCTTTATCCTTATAACTATTATTATTATCCTTATTATTATTATTATTATCGCTATAACTGTTATTATTATCCTTATTACTATTATTATTATCGCTATAACTGTTATTATTATGCTTATTCCATTGTTACTATCCCTATTACTCTTGTCTATATCCTTATAACTATTATTATTATCCTTATTACTATTATTATTATCGCTATAACTGTTATTATTATTCATGTTACTATTATTACTGTCCGTATTACTCTTGCCTTTATCGTTAATACTATTATTATTATCGCTATAACTGTTATTATTATCCTTATTACTATTATTATTATCGCTATAACTGTTATTATTATTCTTATTACTATTACTATTATCCCTTTTCCTCTTGTCTTTATCCTTATAACTATTATTATTATCCTTATTATTATTATTATTATTATTATTATTATCGCTATAACTGTTATTATTATCCTTATTACTATTATTATTATCCTTATTATTATCCTTATTATTATTATTATTATCGCTATAACTGTTATTATTATGCTTATTCTATTGTTACTATCCCTATTACTCTTGTCTATATCCTTATAACTATTATTATTATCCTTATTACTATTATTATTATCGCTATAACTGTTATTATTATTCATGTTACTATTATTACTGTCCGTATTACTCTTGCCTTTATCCTTAATACTATTATTATTATCGCTATAACTGTTATTATTATCCTTATTACTATTATTATTATCGCTATAACTGTTATTATTATGCTTATTCTATCGTTACTATCCCTATTATCTTGTCTATATCCTTATAACTATTATTATTATCGCTATAACTGTTATTATTATCCTTAATACTATTATTATTATCGCTTTAACTGTTATTATTATTCTTATTACTATTACTATTATCGCAATAACTGTTATTATTATTCTTGTTACTATTATTATTATCCCTATTCCTCTTGTCGTTCTCCTTATAACTATTATTATTATCGCTATAACTGTTATTATTATCCTTAATACTATTATTATTATCGCTATAACTGTTATTATTATTCTTGTTACTATTATTATTATCCCTATTCCTCTTGTCTTTATCCTTATAACTATTATTATTATCCTTATTATTATTATTATTATCGCTATAACTGTTATTATTATCCTTATTACTATTATTATTATCGCTATAACTGTTATTATTATGCTTATTCCATTGTTACTATCCCTATTACTCTTGTCTATATCCTTATAACTATTATTATTATCCTTATTACTATTATTATTATCGCTATAACTGTTATTATTATTCATGTTACTATTATTACTGTCCGTATTACTCTTGCCTTTATCCTTAATACAATTATTATTATCGCTATAACTGTTATTATTATCCTTATTACTATTATCATTATCGCTATAACTGTTATTATTATGCTTATTCTATTGTTACTATCCCTATTATCTTGTCTATATCATTATAACTATTATTATTATCCGTATTACTATTATTATTATCGCTATAATTGTTATTAATATTCATGTTACTATTATTACTGTCCGTATTACTCTTGCCTTTATCGTTAATACTATTATTATTATCGCAATAACTGTTATCATTATTCATGTTACTATTATTATTATCCCTATTCCTCTTGTCTTTCTCCTTATAACTATTATTATTATCGCTATAACTGTTATTATTATCCTTAATACTATTATTATTATCGCTATAACTGTTATTATTATTCTTATTACTATTATTATTATCGCTTTAACTGTTATTATTATTCTTAGTACTATTATTATTATCGCTATAACTGTTATTATTATTCTTATTACTATTACTATTATCCCTATTCCTCTTGTCTTTTTCCTTATAACTATTATTATTATCCTTATTATTATTATTATTATTATCGCTATAGCTGTTATTATTATTCTCATTATTATTAGTATTATCCCTATTCCTCTTGTCTTTATCCTTATAACTATTATTATTATCCTTATTATTATTATTATTATCGCTATAACTGTTATTATTATGCTTATTACTATTATCATTATCGCTATAACTGTTATTATTATGCTTATTCTATTGTTACTATCCCTATTACTCTTGTCTATATCCTTATAACTATTATTATTATCGCTATAACTGTTATTATTATTCTTATTATTATTACTATTATCCCTATTCCTCTTGTCTTTATCCTTATAACTATTATTATTATCGCTAGAACTGTTATTATTATTCTTATTTCTATTACTATAATCCTATTCCTCTTGTCTTTATCCTTATAACTATTATTATTATCCTTATTATTATTATTATTATCGCTATAACTGTTATTATTATGATTATTCTATTGTTACTATCCCTATTACTCTTGTCTCTATCCTTATAACTATTATTATTATCCTTATTATTATTATTATTATCGCTATAACTGTTATTATTATGCTTATTCTATTGTTACTATCCCTATTACTCTTGTCTATATCCTTATAACTATTATTATTATCCTTATTACTATTATTATTATCGCTATAACTGTTATTATTATTCTTGTTACTATTATTACTGTCCGTATTACTCGTGCCATTATCCTTAATACTATTGTTATTATCGCTATAACTGTTATTATTATCCTTATTACTATTATTATTATCGCTATAACTGTTATTATTATGCTTATTCTATCGTTACTATCCCTATTATCTTGTCTATATCCTTATAACTATTATTATTATCGCTATAACTGTTATTATTATTCTTGTTACTATTACTATTATCCCTATTCCTCTTGTCTTTATCCTTATAACCATTATTATTATCCTTATTATTATTATTATTATTATTATCGCTATAACTGTTATTATTATGCTTATTCTATTGTTACTATCCCTATGACTCTTGTCTATATCCTTATAACTATTATTATTATCGCTATAACTGTTATTATTATTCTTATTACTATTACTATTATCCCTATACCTCTTGTCTTTATCATTATAACTATTATTATTATCGCTATAACTGTTATTACTATTCTTATTACTATTATTATTATCCCTATTCCCCTTGTCTTTCTCCTTATAACTATTATTATTATCCTTATTATCATTATTATTATCGCTATAACTGTTATTATTATCCTTAATACTATTATTATTATCGCTATAACTGTTATTATTATTCTTGTTACTATTATTACTGTCCGTATTACCCTTGCCTTTATCCTTAATACTATTATTATTATCGCTATAACTGTTATTATTATTCTTGTTACTATTATTATTATCCCTATTCCTCTTGCCTTTCTCCTTATAACTATTATTATTATCGCTATAACTGTTATTATTATTCTTATTACTATTACTATTATCCCCATTCCTCTTGTCTTTATCCTTATAACTATTATTATTATCCTTATTATTATTATTATTATCGCTATAACTGTTATTATTATCCTTATTACTATTATTATTATCGCTATAACTGTTATTATTATGCTTATTCTATTGTTACTATCCCTATTACTCTTGTCTATATCCTTATAACTATTATTATTATCCTTATTACTATTATTATTATCGCTATAACTGTTATTATTATTCATGTTACTATTATTATTATCGCTTTAACTGTTATTATTATTCTTATTACTATTATTATTATCGCTATAACTGTTGTTATTATTCTTGTTACTATTATTACTGTCCGTATTACTCTTGCCTTTATCCTTAACACAATTATTATTATCGCTATAACTGTTATTATTATTCTTGTTACTATTATTATTATCCCTATTCCCCTTGTCTTTCTCCTTATAACTATTATTATTATCCTTATTATTATTATTATTATCGCTATAACTGTTATTATTATTCTTGTTACTATTATTATTATCCCTATTCCTCTTGTCTTTATCCTTATAACTATTATTATTATCCTCTTTATTATTATTATTATCGCTATAACTGTTATTATTATCCTTCTTACTATTATTATTATCGCTATAACTGTTATTATTATTCTTGTTACTATTATTACTGTCCGTATTGCTCTTGCCTTTATCCTTAATACTATTATTATTATCGCTATAACTGTTATTATTATCCTTATTACTATTATTATTATCGCTATAACTGTTATTATTATCCCAATTACTATTATTATTATCGCTATAACTGTTATTATTATGCTTATTCTATTCTTACTATCCCTATTACTCCTGTCTATATCCTTATAACTATTATTATTATACTTATTACTATTATTATTATCGCTATAACTGTTATTATTATTCTTGTTACTATTATTACTGTCCGTATTGCTCTTGCCTTTATCCTTAATACTATTATTATTATCGCTATAACTGTTATTATTATTCTTATTACTATTATTATTATCGCTATAACTGTTATTATTATCCCTATTACTATTATTATTATCGCTATAACTGTTATTATTATGCTTATTCTATTCTTACTATCCCTATTACTCCTGTCTATATCCTTATAACTATTATTATTATACTTATTACTATTATTATTATCGCTATAACTGTTATTATTATTCTTGTTACTATTATTACTGTCCGTATTGCTCTTGCCTTTATCCTTAATACTATTATTATTATCGCTATAACTGTTATTATTATCCTTATTACTATTATTATTATCGCTATAACTGTTATTATTATTCTTATTACTATTACTATAATCCTATTCCTCTTGTCTTTATCCTTATAACTATTATTATTATCCTTATTATTATTATTATTATCGCTATAACTGTTATTATTATGCTTATTCTATTGTTACTATCCCTATTACTCTTGTCTATATCCTTATAACTATTATTATTATCGCTATAACTGTTATTATTATGCTTATGCCATTGTTACTATCCCTATTACTCTTGTCTATATCCTTATAACTATTATTATTATCCTTATTACTATTATTATTATTGCTGTAACTGTTATTATTATTCTTGTTACTATTATTATTATCCCTATTCCTCTTTTCTTTCCCCTTATAACTATTATTATTATCGCTATAACTGTTATTATTATCCTTAATACTATTATTATAATCGCTATAACTGTTATTATTATTCTTGTTACTATTATTACTGTCCGTATTACTCTTGCCTTTATCCTTAATACTATTATTATTATCGCTATAACTGTTATTATTATTCTCGTTACTATTACTATTATCCCTATTCCTCTTTTCTTTATCCTTATAACTATTATTATTATCCATATTATTATTATTATTATTATTATTATCGCTATAACTGTTATTATTATTCTTATTACTATTACTATTATCCCCATTCCTCTTGTCTTTATCCTTATAACTATTATTATTATCCTTATTATTATTATTATTATCGCTATAACTGTTATTATTATCCTTATTACTATTATTATTATCGCTATAACTGTTATTATTATGCTTATTCTATTGTTACTATCCCTATTACTCTTGTCTATATCCTTATAACTATTACACTGTACAACAAATTTTGACTTTTTTTTGATTTCGTAACCGCCACTATGAAATTCTTATAGGTTTTTGCGAGCTGAATACGAATCTGAAATCCGTTTTTCCCTAGGACGTACAGTTTTTGAGAAAATTAATGTTAAAAAAAATTGCAAATTTTTAACTTTGGAAATTTTTTGTGCTTTTACCATAGCAGCTATTCAGTGGCTTTTTACACGAGAAAAATCTGTGAACTTTCCCGAATAAAACAATATAAATTGTTATTACATTGTAAATATATAAATATGTTTAAATGATGATCAAAGTAAGAAAGACACCAAAAACGCACCAATTTTTGCTGATATATTTCAATTTATTTAAAAAACTATGGGTCTAGGCGAAAATCTAACCATCGTACGTGATAGAGCAGACATTTCTGCTGAAGAAAGCATCAAGCGAAGTTACAAAATCGCTTTCGTTTTCTTTTTATAAAAAAAATAGTTCGGCAAAACACGCGCCGCTGCCAGTGGTACTCAATGTTGGCGCGGCGCACCATTCAGTTGTTCCGTTACGCCAAGACAGTAGGCAGGGCGACTACAGCGCCGCGCCAACATTGAATACCACTGGCAACGGCGCGTGTTTTGCCGAACTATTTTTTTTATAAAAAGAAAACGAAAGCGATTTTGTAACTTCGCTTGATGCTTTCTTCAGCAGAAATGTCTGCTCTATCACGTACGATGGTTAGATTTTCGCCTAGACCCATAGTTTTTTAAATAAATTGAAATATATCAGCAAAAATTGGTGCGTTTTTGGTGTCTTTCTTACTTTGATCATTATTTAAACATATTTATATATTTACAATGTAATAACAATTTATATCGTTTTATTCGGGAAAGTTCACAGATTTTTCTCGTGTAAAAAGCCACTGAATAGCTGCTATGGTAAAAGCACAAAAAATTTCCAAAGTTAAAAATTTGCAATTTTTTTTAACATTAATTTTCTCAAAAACTGTACGTCCTAGGGAAAAACGGATGTCAGATTCGTATTCAGCTTGCAAAAACCTATAAGAATTTCATAGTGGTGGTTACGAAATCAGTTGGCTGTTGTACAGTGTTATTATTATCCTTATTACTATTATTATTATCGCTATAACTGTAATTATTATTCATATTACTATTACTATAATCCTATTCCTCTTGTCTTTATCCTTATAACTATTATTATTATCCTTATTATTATTATTATTATCGCTATAACTGTTATTATTATGCTTATTCTATTGTTACTATCCCTATTACTCTTGTCTATATCCTTATAACTATTATTATTATCCTTATTACTATTATTATTATCGCTATAACTGTTATTATTATTCTTGTTACTATTATTACTGTCCGTATTACTCTTGCCTTTATCCTTAATACTATTATTATTATCGCTATAACTGTTATTATTATGCTTATTCTATTGTTACTATCCCTATTATCTTGTCTATATCATTATAACTATTATTATTATCCGTATTACTATTATTATTATCGCTATAATTGTTATTAATATTCATGTTACTATTATAACTGTCCGTATTACTCTTGCCTTTATCGTTAATACTATTATTATTATTGCAATAACTGTTATCATTATTCATGTTACTATTATTATTATCCCTATTCCTCTTGTCTTTCTCCTTATAACTATTATTATTATCGCTATAACTGTTATTATTATCCTTAATACTATTATTATTATCGCTATAACTGTTATTATTATTCTTATTACTATTATTATTATCGCTTTAACTGTTATTATTATTCTTATTACTATTATTATTATCGCTATAACTGTTATTATTATTCTTATTACTATTACTATTATCCCTATTCCTCTTGTCTTTTTCCTTATAACTATTATTATTATCCTTATTATTATTATTATTATTATCGCTATAGCTGTTATTATTATTCTCATTATTATTAGTATTATCCCTATTCCTCTTGTCTTTATCCTTATAACTATTATTATTATCCTTATTATTATTATTATTATCGCTATAACTGTTATTATTATGCTTATTACTATTATCATTATCGCTATAACTGTTATTATTATGCTTATTCTATTGTTACTATCCCTATTACTCTTGTCTATATCCTTATAACTATTATTATTATCGCTATAACTGTTATTATTATTCTTATTATTATTACTATTATCCCTATTCCTCTTGTCTTTATCCTTATAACTATTATTATTATCGCTAGAACTGTTATTATTATTCTTATTACTATTACTATAATCCTATTCCTCTTGTCTTTATCCTTATAACTATTATTATTATCCTTATTATTATTATTATTATCGCTATAACTGTTATTATTATGATTATTCTATTGTTACTATCCCTATTACTCTTGTCTCTATCCTTATAACTATTATTATTATCCTTATTATTATTATTATTATCGCTATAACTGTTATTATTATGCTTATTCTATTGTTACTATCCCTATTACTCTTGTCTATATCCTTATAACTATTATTATTATCCTTATTACTATTATTATTATCGCTATAACTGTTATTATTATTCTTGTTACTATTATTACTGTCCGTATTACTCGTGCCTTTATCCTTAATACTATTATTATTATCGCTATAACTGTTATTATTATCCTTATTACTATTATTATTATCGCTATAACTGTTATTATTATGCTTATTCTATCGTTACTATCCCTATTATCTTGTCTATATCCTTATAACTATTATTATTATCGCTATAACTGTTATTATTATTCTTGTTACTATTACTATTATCCCTATTCCTCTTGTCTTTATCCTTATAACCATTATTATTATCCTTATTATTATTATTATTATTATTATCGCTATAACTGTTATTATTATCCTTATTACTATTATTATTATCGCTATAACTGTTATTATTATGCTTATTCTATTGTTACTATCCCTATGACTCTTGTCTATATCCTTATAACTATTATTATTATCGCTATAACTGTTATTATTATTCTTATTACTATTACTATTATCCCTATACCTCTTGTCTTTATCCTTATAACTATTATTATTATTATCGCTATAACTGTTATTATTATGCTTAGTCTATTGTTACTATCCCTATTACTCTTGTCTATATCCTTATAACTATTATTATTATCGCTATAACTGTTATTACTATTCTTATTGCTATTATTATTATCCCTATTCCCCTTGTCTTTCTCCTTATAACTATTATTATTATCCTTATTATCATTATTATTATCGCTATAACTGTTATTATTATCCTTAATACTATTATTATTATCGCTATAACTGTTATTATTATTCTTGTTACTATTATTACTGTCCGTATTACCCTTGCCTTTATCCTTAATACTATTATTATTATCGCTATAACTGTTATTATTATTCTTGTTACTATTATTATTATCCCTATTCCTCTTGCCTTTCTCCTTATAACTATTATTATTATCGCTATAACTGTTATTATTATTCTTATTACTATTACTATTATCCCCATTCCTCTTGTCTTTATCCTTATAACTATTATTATTATCCTTATTATTATTATTATTATCGCTATAACTGTTATTATTATCCTTATTACTATTATTATTATCGCTATAACTGTTATTATTATGCTTATTCCATTGTTACTATCCCTATTACTCTTGTCTATATCCTTATAACTATTATTATTATCCTTATTACTATTATTATTATCGCTATAACTGTTATTATTATTCATGTTACTATTATTACTGTCCGTATTACTCTTGCCTTTATCCTTAATACAATTATTATTATCGCTATAACTGTTATTATTATCCTTATTACTATTATCATTATCGCTATAACTGTTATTATTATGCTTATTCTATTGTTACTATCCCTATTATCTTGTCTATATCATTATAACTATTATTATTATCCGTATTACTATTATTATTATCGCTATAATTGTTATTAATATTCATGTTACTATTATTACTGTCCGTATTACTGTTGCCTTTATCGTTAATACTATTATTATTATCGCAATAACTGTTATCATTATTCATGTTACTATTATTATTATCCCTATTCCTCTTGTCTTTCTCCTTATAACTATTATTATTATCGCTATAACTGTTATTATTATCCTTAATACTATTATTATTATCGCTATAACTGTTATTATTATTCTTATTACTATTATTATTATCGCTTTAACTGTTATTATTATTCTTATTACTATTATTATTATCGCTATAACTGTTATTATTATTCTTATTACTATTACTATTATCCCTATTCCTCTTGTCTTTTTCCTTATAACTATTATTATTATCCTTATTATTATTATTATTATTATCGCTATAGCTGTTATTATTATTCTCATTATTATTAGTATTATCCCTATTCCTCTTGTCTTTATCCTTATAACTATTATTATTATCCTTATTATTATTATTATTATCGCTATAACTGTTATTATTATGCTTATTACTATTATCATTATCGCTATAACTGTTATTATTATGCTTATTCTATTGTTACTATCCCTATTACTCTTGTCTATATCCTTATAACTATTATTATTATCGCTATAACTGTTATTATTATTCTTATTATTATTACTATTATCCCTATTCCTCTTGTCTTTATCCTTATAACTATTATTATTATCGCTAGAACTGTTATTATTATTCTTATTACTATTACTATAATCCTATTCCTCTTGTCTTTATCCTTATAACTATTATTATTATCCTTATTATTATTATTATTATCGCTATAACTGTTATTATTATGATTATTCTATTGTTACTATCCCTATTACTCTTGTCTCTATCCTTATAACTATTATTATTATCCTTATTATTATTATTATTATCGCTATAACTGTTATTATTATGCTTATTCTATTGTTACTATCCCTATTACTCTTGTCTATATCCTTATAACTATTATTATTATCCTTATTACTATTATTATTATCGCTATAACTGTTATTATTATTCTTGTTACTATTATTACTGTCCGTATTACTCGTGCCTTTATCCTTAATACTATTATTATTATCGCTATAACTGTTATTATTATCCTTATTACTATTATTATTATCGCTATAACTGTTATTATTATGCTTATTCTATCGTTACTATCCCTATTATCTTGTCTATATCCTTATAACTATTATTATTATCGCTATAACTGTTATTATTATTCTTGTTACTATTACTATTATCCCTATTCCTCTTGTCTTTATCCTTATAACCATTATTATTATCCTTATTATTATTATTATTATTATTATCGCTATAACTGTTATTATTATCCTTATTACTATTATTATTATCGCTATAACTGTTATTATTATGCTTATTCTATTGTTACTATCCCTATGACTCTTGTCTATATCCTTATAACTATTATTATTATCGCTATAACTGTTATTATTATTCTTATTACTATTACTATTATCCCTATACCTCTTGTCTTTATCCTTATAACTATTATTATTATTATCGCTATAACTGTTATTATTATGCTTAGTCTATTGTTACTATCCCTATTACTCTTGTCTATATCCTTATAACTATTATTATTATCGCTATAACTGTTATTACTATTCTTATTACTATTATTATTATCCCTATTCCCCTTGTCTTTCTCCTTATAACTATTATTATTATCCTTATTATCATTATTATTATCGCTATAACTGTTATTATTATCCTTAATACTATTATTATTATCGCTATAACTGTTATTATTATTCTTGTTACTATTATTACTGTCCGTATTACCCTTGCCTTTATCCTTAATACTATTATTATTATCGCTATAACTGTTATTATTATTCTTGTTACTATTATTATTATCCCTATTCCTCTTGCCTTTCTCCTTATAACTATTATTATTATCGCTATAACTGTTATTATTATTCTTATTACTATTACTATTATCCCCATTCCTCTTGTCTTTATCCTTATAACTATTATTATTATCCTTATTATTATTATTATTATCGCTATAACTGTTATTATTATCCTTATTACTATTATTATTATCGCTATAACTGTTATTATTATGCTTATTCTATTGTTACTATCCCTATTACTCTTGTCTATATCCTTATAACTATTATTATTATCCTTATTACTATTATTATTATCGCTATAACTGTTATTATTATTCATGTTACTATTATTATTATCGCTTTAACTGTTATTATTATTCTTATTACTATTATTATTATCGCTATAACTGTTGTTATTATTCTTGTTACTATTATTACTGTCCGTATTACTCTTGCCTTTATCCTTAACACAATTATTATTATCGCTATAACTGTTATTATTATTCTTGTTACTATTATTATTATCCCTATTCCCCTTGTCTTTCTCCTTTTAACTATTATTATTATCCTTATTATTATTATTATTATCGCTATAACTGTTATTATTATTCTTGTTACTATTATTATTATCCCTATTCCTCTTGTCTTTATCCTTATAACTATTATTATTATCCTCTTTATTATTATTATTATCGCTATAACTGTTATTATTATCCTTCTTACTATTATTATTATCGCTATAACTGTTATTATTATTCTTGTTACTATTATTACTGTCCGTATTGCTCTTGCCTTTATCCTTAATACTATTATTATTATCGCTATAACTGTTATTATTATCCTTATTACTATTATTATTATCGCTATAACTGTTATTATTATCCCAATTACTATTATTATTATCGCTATAACTGTTATTATTATGCTTATTCTATTCTTACTATCCCTATTACTCCTGTCTATATCCTTATAACTATTATTATTATACTTATTACTATTATTATTATCGCTATAACTGTTATTATTATTCTTGTTACTATTATTACTGTCCGTATTGCTCTTGCCTTTATCCTTAATACTATTATTATTATCGCTCTAACTGTTATTATTATCCTTATTACTATTATTATTATCGCTATAACTGTTATTATTATCCCTATTACTATTATTATTATCGCTATAACTGTTATTATTATGCTTATTCTATTCTTACTATCCCTATTACTCCTGTCTATATCCTTATAACTATTATTATTATACTTATTACTATTATTATTATCGCTATAACTGTTATTATTATTCTTGTTACTATTATTACTGTCCGTATTGCTCTTGCCTTTATCCTTAATACTATTATTATTATCGCTATAACTGTTATTATTATTCTTATTACTATTACTATAATCCTATTCCTCTTGTCTTTATCCATATAACTATTATTATTATCCTTATTATTATTATTATTATCGCTATAACTGTTATTATTATGCTTATTCTATTGTTACTATCCCTATTACTCTTGTCTATATCCTTATAACTATTATTATTATCGCTATAACTGTTATTATTATGCTTATGCCATTGTTACTATCCCTATTACTCTTGTCTATATCCTTATAACTATTATTATTATCCTTATTACTATTATTATTATTGCTGTAACTGTTATTATTATTCTTGTTACTATTATTATTATCCCTATTCCTCTTTTCTTTCCCCTTATAACTATTATTATTATCGCTATAACTGTTATTATTATCCTTAATACTATTATTATAATCGCTATAACTGTTATTATTATTCTTGTTACTATTATTACTGTCCGTATTACTCTTGCCTTTATCCTTAATACTATTATTATTATCGCTATAACTGTTATTATTATTCTCGTTACTATTACTATTATCCCTATTCCTCTTTTCTTTATCCTTATAACTATTATTATTATCCATATTATTATTATTATTATTATTATTATTGCTATAACTGTTATTATTATTCTTATTACTATTACTATTATCCCCATTCCTCTTGTCTTTATCCTTATAACTATTATTATTATCCTTATTATTATTATTATTATCGCTATAACTGTTATTATTATCCTTATTAATATTATTATTATCGCTATAACTGTTATTATTATTCTTGTTACTATTACCATTATCCCTATTCCTCTTGCCTTTATCCTTATAACTATTATTATTATCCTCATTATTATTATTATTATCGCTATAACTGTTATTATTATGCTTATTCTATTGTTACTATCCCTATTACTCTTGTCTATATCCTTATAACTATTATTATTATCCTTATTACTATTATTATTATCGCTATAACTGTTATTATTATTCTTGTTACTATTATTACTGTCCGTATTACTCTTGCCTTTATCCTTAATACTATTATTATTATCGCTATAACTGTTATTATTATTCTTGTTACTATTATTACTGTACGTATTACTCTTGCCTTTATCCTTAATACTATTATTATTATCGCTATAACTGTTATTATTATTCTTATTACTATTACTATTATCCCCATTCCTCTTGTCTTTATCCTTATAACTATTATTATTATCCTTATTATTATTATTATTATCGCTATAACTGTTATTATTATCCTTATTACTATTATTATTATCGCTATAACTGTTATTATTATGCTTATTCTATTGTTACTATCCCTATTACTCTTGTCTATATCCTTATAACTATTATTATTATCCTTATTACTATTATTATTATCGCTATAACTGTTATTATTATTCATGTTACTATTATTATTATCGCTTTAACTGTTATTATTATTCTTATTACTATTATTATTATCGCTATAACTGTTATTATTATTCTTGTTACTATTATTACTGTCCGTATTACTCTTGCCTTTATCCTTAACACTATTATTATTATCGCTATAACTGTTATTATTATTCTTGTTACTATTATTATTATCCCTATTCGCCTTGTCTTTCTCCTTATAACTATTATTATTATCCTTATTATTATTATTATTATCGCTATAACTGTTATTATTATTCTTGTTACTTTTATTATTATCCCTATTCCTCTTGTCTTTCTCCTTATAACTATTATTATTATCGCTATAACTGTTATTATTATCCTTAATACTATTATTATTATCGCTGTAACTGTTATTATTATTCTTATTACTATTATTATTATCGCTATAACTGTTATTATTATTCTTGTTACTATTATTATTATCCCTATTCCTCTTGTCTTTCTCCTTATAACTATTATTATTATCGCTATAACTGTTATTATTATCCCTATTACTATTATTATTATCGCTATAACTGTTATTATGATGCTTATTCTATTCTTACTATCCCTATTACTCCTGTCTATATCCTTATAACTATTATTATTATACTTATTACTATTATTATTATCGCTATAACTGTTATTATTATTCTTGTTACTATTATTACTGTCCGTATTGCTCTTGCCTTTATCCTTAATACTATTATTATTATCGCTATAACTGTTATTATTATCCTTATTACTATTATTATTATCGCTATAACTGTTATTATTATTCTTATTACTATTACTATAATCCTATTCCTCTTGTCTTTATCCTTATAACTATTATTATTATCCTTATTATTATTATTATTATCGCTATAACTGTTATTATTATGCTTATTCTATTGTTACTATCCCTATTACTCTTGTCTATATCCTTATAACTATTATTATTATCGCTATAACTGTTATTATTATGCTTATGCCATTGTTACTATCCCTATTACTCTTGTCAATATCCTTATAACTATTATTATTATCCTTATTACTATTATTATTATCGCTGTAACTGTTATTATTATTCTTGTTACTATTATTATTATCCCTATTCCTCTTTTCTTTCCCCTTATAACTATTATTATTATCGCTATAACTGTTATTATTATTCTTATTACTATTACTATTATCCCCATTCCTCTTGTCTTTATCCTTATAACTATTATTATTATCCTTATTATTATTATTATTATCGCTATAACTGTTATTATTATCCTTATTAATATTATTATTATCGCTATAACTGTTATTATTATTCTTGTTACTATTACCATTATCCCTATTCCTCTTGCCTTTATCCTTATAACTATTATTATTATCCTCATTATTATTATTATTATCGCTATAACTGTTACTATTATGCTTATTCTATTGTTACTATCCCTATTACTCTTGTCTATATCCTTATAACTATTATTATTATCCTTATTACTATTATTATTATCGCTATAACTGTTATTATTATTCTTGTTACTATTATTACTGTCCGTATTACTCTTGCCTTTATCCTTAATACTATTATTATTATCGCTATAACTGTTATTATTATTCTTGTTACTATTATTACTGTACGTATTACTCTTGCCTTTATCCTTAATACTATTATTATTATCGCTATAACTGTTATTATTATTCTTATTACTATTACTATTATCGCTATAACTGTTATTATTATTCTTGTTACTATTACTATTATCCCCATTCCTCTTGTCTTTATCCTTATAACTATTATTATTATCCTCTTTATTATTATTATTATCGCTATAACTGTTATTATTATCCCTATTACTATTATTATTATCGCTATAACTGTTATTATTATGCTTATTCTATTGTTACTATCCCTATTACTCTTGTCTATATCCTTATAACTATTATTATTATCGCTATAACTGTTATTATTATTCTTATTACTATTACTATTATCCCTATACCTCTTGTCTTTATCCTTATAACTATTATTATTATTATCGCTATAACTGTTATTATTATGCTTATTCTATTGTTACTATCCCTATTACTCTTGTCTATATCCTTATAACTATTATTATTATCCTTATTACTATTATTATTATCGCTATAACTGTTATTATTATTCTTGTTACTATTATTACTGTCCGTATTACTCTTGCCTTTATCCTTAATACTATTATTATTATCGCTATAACTGTTATTATTATTCTTGTTACTATTACTATTATCCCTATTCCTCTTGTCTTTATCCTTATAACTATTATTATTATCCTTATTATTATTATTATTATCGCTATAACTGTTATTATTATCCTTATTACTATTATTATTATCGCTATAACTGTTATTATTATTCTTATTCCTATTACCATTATCCCTATTCCTCTTGCCTTTATCCTTATAACTATTATTATTATCCTCATTATTATTATTATTATCGCTATAACTGTTATTATTATGCTTATTCTATTGTTACTATCCCTATTACTCTTGTCTATATCCTTATAACTATTATTATTATCCTTATTACTATTATTATTATCGCTATAACTGTTATTATTATTCTTGTTACTATTATTACTGTCCGTATTACTCTTGCCTTTATCCTTAACACTATTATTATTATCGCTATAACTGTTATTATTATTCTTGTTACTATTATTATTATCCCTATTCGCCTTGTCTTTCTCCTTATAACTATTATTATTATCCTTATTATTATTATTATTATCGCTATAACTGTTATTATTATTCTTGTTACTATTATTATTATCCCTATTCCTCTTGTCTTTCTCCTTATAACTATTATTATTATCGCTATAACTGTTATTATTATCCTTAATACTATTATTATTATCGCTGTAACTGTTATTATTATTCTTATTACTATTATTATTATCGCTACAACTGTTATTATTATTCTTGTTACTATTATTATTATCCCTATTCCTCTTGTCTTTCTCCTTATAACTATTATTATTATCGCTATAACTGTTATTATTATCCCTATTACTATTATTATTATCGCTATAACTGTTATTATGATGCTTATTCTATTCTTACTATCCCTATTACTCCTGTCTATATCCTTATAACTATTATTATTATACTTATTACTATTATTATTATCGCTATAACTGTTATTATTATTCTTGTTACTATTATTACTGTCCGTATTGCTCTTGCCTTTATCCTTAATACTATTATTATTATCGCTATAACTGTTATTATTATCCTTATTACTATTATTATTATCGCTATAACTGTTATTATTATTCTTATTACTATTACTATAATCCTATTCCTCTTGTCTTTATCCTTATAACTATTATTATTATCCTTATTATTATTATTATTATCGCTATAACTGTTATTATTATGCTTATTCTATTGTTACTATCCCTATTACTCTTGTCTATATCCTTATAACTATTATTATTATCGCTATAACTGTTATTATTATGCTTATGCCATTGTTACTATCCCTATTACTCTTGTCTATATCCTTATAACTATTATTATTATCCTTATTACTATTATTATTATCGCTGTAACTGTTATTATTATTCTTGTTACTATTATTATTATCCCTATTCCTCTTTTCTTTCCCCTTATAACTATTATTATTATCGCTATAACTGTTATTATTATTCTTGTTACTATTATTACTGTCCGTATTACTCTTGCCTTTATCCTTAATACTATTATTATTATCGCTATAACTGTTATTATTATTCTCGTTACTATTACTATTATCCCTATTCCTCTTTTCTTTATCCTTACAACTATTATTATTATCCATATTATTATTATTATTATTATTATTATCGCTATAACTGTTATTATTATTCTTATTACTATTACTATTATCCCCATTCCTCTTGTCTTTATCCTTATAACTATTATTATTATCCTTATTATTATTATTATTATCGCTATAACTGTTATTATTATCCTTATTAATATTATTATTATCGCTATAACTGTTATTATTATTCTTGTTACTATTACCATTATCCCTATTCCTCTTGCCTTTATCCTTATAACTATTATTATTATCCTCATTATTATTATTATTATCGCTATAACTGTTACTATTATGCTTATTCTATTGTTACTATCCCTATTACTCTTGTCTATATCCTTATAACTATTATTATTATCCTTATTACTATTATTATTATCGCTATAACTGTTATTATTATTCTTGTTACTATTATTACTGTCCGTATTACTCTTGCCTTTATCCTTAATACTATTATTATTATCGCTATAACTGTTATTATTATTCTTGTTACTATTATTACTGTACGTATTACTCTTGCCTTTATCCTTAATACTATTATTATTATCGCTATAACTGTTATTATTGTTCTTATTACTATTACTATTATCGCTATAACTGTTATTATTATTCTTGTTACTATTACTATTATCCCCATTCCTCTTGTCTTTATCCTTATAACTATTATTATTATCCTCTTTATTATTATTATTATCGCTATAACTGTTATTATTATCCCTATTACTATTATTATTATCGCTATAACTGTTATTATTATGCTTATTCTATTGTTACTATCCCTATTACTCTTGTCTATATCCTTATAACTATTATTATTATCGCTATAACTGTTATTATTATTCTTATTACTATTACTATTATCCCTATACCTCTTGTCTTTATCCTTATAACTATTATTATTATTATCGCTATAACTGTTATTATTATGCTTATTCTATTGTTACTATCCCTATTACTCTTGTCTATATCCTTATAACTATTATTATTATCCTTATTACTATTATTATTATCGCTATAACTGTTATTATTATTCTTGTTACTATTATTACTGTCCGTATTACTCTTGCCTTTATCCTTAATACTATTATTATTATCGCTATAACTGTTATTATTATTCTTGTTACTATTACTATTATCCCTATTCCTCTTGTCTTTATCCTTATAACTATTATTATTATCCTTATTATTATTATTATTATCGCTATAACTGTTATTATTATCCTTATTACTATTATTATTATCGCTATAACTGTTATTATTATTCTTATTCCTATTACCATTATCCCTATTCCTCTTGCCTTTATCCTTATAACTATTATTATTATCCTCATTATTATTATTATTATCGCTATAACTGTTATTATTATGCTTATTCTATTGTTACTATCCCTATTACTCTTGTCTATATCCTTATAACTATTATTATTATCCTTATTACTATTATTATTATCGCTATAACTGTTATTATTATTCTTGTTACTATTATTACTGTCCGTATTACTCTTGCCTTTATCCTTAATACTATTATTATTATCGCTATAACTGTTATTATTATTCTCGTTACTATTACTATTATCCCTATTCCTCTTTTCTTTATCCTTATAACTATTATTATTATCCATATTATTATTATTATTATTATTATTATCGCTATAACTGTTATTATTATTCTTATTACTATTACTATTATCCCCATTCCTCTTGTCTTTATCCTTATAACTATTATTATTATCCTTATTATTATTATTATTATCGCTATAACTGTTATTATTATCCTTATTAATATTATTATTATCGCTATAACTGTTATTATTATTCTTGTTACTATTACCATTATCCCTATTCCTCTTGCCTTTATCCTTATAACTATTATTATTATCCTCATTATTATTATTATTATCGCTATAACTGTTATTATTATGCTTATTCTATTGTTACTATCCCTATTACTCTTGTCTATATCCTTATAACTATTATTATTATCCTTATTACTATTATTATTATCGCTATAACTGTTATTATTATTCTTGTTACTATTATTACTGTCCGTATTACTCTTGCCTTTATCCTTAATACTATTATTATTATCGCTATAACTGTTATTATTATTCTTGTTACTATTATTACTGTACGTATTACTCTTGCCTTTATCCTTAATACTATTATTATTATCGCTATAACTGTTATTATTATTCTTATTACTATTACTATTATCCCCATTCCTCTTGTCTTTATCCTTATAACTATTATTATTATCCTTATTATTATTATTATTATCGCTATAACTGTTATTATTATCCTTATTACTATTATTATTATCGCTATAACTGTTATTATTATGCTTATTCTATTGTTACTATCCCTATTACTCTTGTCTATATCCTTATAACTATTATTATTATCCTTATTACTATTATTATTATCGCTATAACTGTTATTATTATTCATGTTACTATTATTATTATCGCTTTAACTGTTATTATTATTCTTATTACTATTATTATTATCGCTATAACTGTTATTATTATTCTTGTTACTATTATTACTGTCCGTATTACTCTTGCCTTTATCCTTAACACTATTATTATTATCGCTATAACTGTTATTATTATTCTTGTTACTATTATTATTATCCCTATTCGCCTTGTCTTTCTCCTTATAACTATTATTATTATCCTTATTATTATTATTATTATCGCTATAACTGTTATTATTATTCTTGTTACTTTTATTATTATCCCTATTCCTCTTGTCTTTCTCCTTATAACTATTATTATTATCGCTATAACTGTTATTATTATCCTTAATACTATTATTATTATCGCTGTAACTGTTATTATTATTCTTATTACTATTATTATTATCGCTATAACTGTTATTATTATTCTTGTTACTATTATTATTATCCCTATTCCTCTTGTCTTTCTCCTTATAACTATTATTATTATCGCTATAACTGTTATTATTATCCCTATTACTATTATTATTATCGCTATAACTGTTATTATGATGCTTATTCTATTCTTACTATCCCTATTACTCCTGTCTATATCCTTATAACTATTATTATTATACTTATTACTATTATTATTATCGCTATAACTGTTATTATTATTCTTGTTACTATTATTACTGTCCGTATTGCTCTTGCCTTTATCCTTAATACTATTATTATTATCGCTATAACTGTTATTATTATCCTTATTACTATTATTATTATCGCTATAACTGTTATTATTATTCTTATTACTATTACTATAATCCTATTCCTCTTGTCTTTATCCTTATAACTATTATTATTATCCTTATTATTATTATTATTATCGCTATAACTGTTATTATTATGCTTATTCTATTGTTACTATCCCTATTACTCTTGTCTATATCCTTATAACTATTATTATTATCGCTATAACTGTTATTATTATGCTTATGCCATTGTTACTATCCCTATTACTCTTGTCTATATCCTTATAACTATTATTATTATCCTTATTACTATTATTATTATCGCTGTAACTGTTATTATTATTCTTGTTACTATTATTATTATCCCTATTCCTCTTTTCTTTCCCCTTATAACTATTATTATTATCGCTATAACTGTTATTATTATCCTTAATACTATTATTATTATCGCTATAACTGTTATTATTATTCTTGTTACTATTATTACTGTCCGTATTACTCTTGCCTTTATCCTTAATACTATTATTATTATCGCTATAACTGTTATTATTATTCTCGTTACTATTACTATTATCCCTATTCCTCTTTTCTTTATCCTTACAACTATTATTATTATCCATATTATTATTATTATTATTATTATTATCGCTATAACTGTTATTATTATTCTTATTACTATTACTATTATCCCCATTCCTCTTGTCTTTATCCTTATAACTATTATTATTATCCTTATTATTATTATTATTATCGCTATAACTGTTATTATTATCCTTATTAATATTATTATTATCGCTATAACTGTTATTATTATTCTTGTTACTATTACCATTATCCCTATTCCTCTTGCCTTTATCCTTATAACTATTATTATTATCCTCATTATTATTATTATTATCGCTATAACTGTTACTATTATGCTTATTCTATTGTTACTATCCCTATTACTCTTGTCTATATCCTTATAACTATTATTATTATCCTTATTACTATTATTATTATCGCTATAACTGTTATTATTATTCTTGTTACTATTATTACTGTCCGTATTACTCTTGCCTTTATCCTTAATACTATTATTATTATCGCTATAACTGTTATTATTATTCTTGTTACTATTATTACTGTACGTATTACTCTTGCCTTTATCCTTAATACTATTATTATTATCGCTATAACTGTTATTATTATTCTTATTACTATTACTATTATCGCTATAACTGTTATTATTATTCTTGTTACTATTACTATTATCCCCATTCCTCTTGTCTTTATCCTTATAACTATTATTATTATCCTCTTTATTATTATTATTATCGCTATAACTGTTATTATTATCCCTATTACTATTATTATTATCGCTATAACTGTTATTATTATGCTTATTCTATTGTTACTATCCCTATTACTCTTGTCTATATCCTTATAACTATTATTATTATCGCTATAACTGTTATTATTATTCTTATTACTATTACTATTATCCCTATACCTCTTGTCTTTATCCTTATAACTATTATTATTATTATCGCTATAACTGTTATTATTATGCTTATTCTATTGTTACTATCCCTATTACTCTTGTCTATATCCTTATAACTATTATTATTATCCTTATTACTATTATTATTATCGCTATAACTGTTATTATTATTCTTGTTACTATTATTACTGTCCGTATTACTCTTGCCTTTATCCTTAATACTATTATTATTATCGCTATAACTGTTATTATTATTCATGTTACTATTACTATTATCCCTATTCCTCTTGTCTTTATCCTTATAACTATTATTATTATCCTTATTATTATTATTATTATCGCTATAACTGTTATTATTATCCTTATTACTATTATTATTATCGCTATAACTGTTATTATTATTCTTATTCCTATTACCATTATCCCTATTCCTCTTGCCTTTATCCTTATAACTATTATTATTATCCTCATTATTATTATTATTATCGCTATAACTGTTATTATTATGCTTATTCTATTGTTACTATCCCTATTACTCTTGTCTATATCCTTATAACTATTATTATTATCCTTATTACTATTATTATTATCGCTATAACTGTTATTATTATTCTTGTTACTATTATTACTGTCCGTATTACTCTTGCCTTTATCCTTAACACTATTATTATTATCGCTATAACTGTTATTATTATTCTTGTTACTATTATTATTATCCCTATTCGCCTTGTCTTTCTCCTTATAACTATTATTATTATCCTTATTATTATTATTATTATCGCTATAACTGTTATTATTATCCTTAATACTATTATTATTATCGCTGTAACTGTTATTAATTATTCGTATTACTATTATTATTATCGCTATAACTGTTATTATTATTCTTGTTACTATTATTATTATCCCTATTCCTCTTGTCTTTCTCCTTATAACTATTATTATTATCGCTATAACTGTTATTATTATCCCTATTACTATTATTATTATCGCTATAACTGTTATTATGATGCTTATTCTATTCTTACTATCCCTATTACTCCTGTCTATATCCTTATAACTATTATTATTATACTTATTACTATTATTATTATCGCTATAACTGTTATTATTATTCTTGTTACTATTATTACTGTCCGTATTGCTCTTGCCTTTATCCTTAATACTATTATTATTATCGCTATAACTGTTATTATTATCCTTATTACTATTATTATTATCGCTATAACTGTTATTATTATTCTTATTACTATTACTATAATCCTATTCCTCTTGTCTTTATCCTTATAACTATTATTATTATCCTTATTATTATTATTATTATCGCTATAACTGTTATTATTATGCTTATTCTATTGTTACTATCCCTATTACTCTTGTCTATATCCTTATAACTATTATTATTATCGCTATAACTGTTATTATTATGCTTATGCCATTGTTACTATCCCTATTACTCTTGTCTATATCCTTATAACTATTATTATTATCCTTATTACTATTATTATTATCGCTGTAACTGTTATTATTATTCTTGTTACTATTATTATTATCCCTATTCCTCTTTTCTTTCCCCTTATAACTATTATTATTATCGCTATAACTGTTATTATTATTCTTGTTACTATTATTACTGTCCGTATTACTCTTGCCTTTATCCTTAATACTATTATTATTATCGCTATAACTGTTATTATTATTCTCGTTACTATTACTATTATCCCTATTCCTCTTTTCTTTATCCTTACAACTATTATTATTATCCATATTATTATTATTATTATTATTATTATCGCTATAACTGTTATTATTATTCTTATTACTATTACTATTATCCCCATTCCTCTTGTCTTTATCCTTATAACTATTATTATTATCCTTATTATTATTATTATTATCGCTATAACTGTTATTATTATCCTTATTAATATTATTATTATCGCTATAACTGTTATTATTATTCTTGTTACTATTACCATTATCCCTATTCCTCTTGCCTTTATCCTTATAACTATTAGTATTATCCTCATTATTATTATTATTATCGCTATAACTGTTACTATTATGCTTATTCTATTGTTACTATCCCTATTACTCTTGTCTATATCCTTATAACTATTATTATTATCCTTATTACTATTATTATTATCGCTATAACTGTTATTATTATTCTTGTTACTATTATTACTGTCCGTATTACTCTTGCCTTTATCCTTAATACTATTATTATTATCGCTATAACTGTTATTATTATTCTTGTTACTATTATTACTGTACGTATTACTCTTGCCTTTATCCTTAATACTATTATTATTATCGCTATAACTGTTATTATTGTTCTTATTACTATTACTATTATCGCTATAACTGTTATTATTATTCTTGTTACTATTACTATTATCCCCATTCCTCTTGTCTTTATCCTTATAACTATTATTATTATCCTCTTTATTATTATTATTATCGCTATAACTGTTATTATTATCCCTATTACTATTATTATTATCGCTATAACTGTTATTATTATGCTTATTCTATTGTTACTATCCCTATTACTCTTGTCTATATCCTTATAACTATTATTATTATCGCTATAACTGTTATTATTATTCTTATTACTATTACTATTATCCCTATACCTCTTGTCTTTATCCTTATAACTATTATTATTATTATCGCTATAACTGTTATTATTATGCTTATTCTATTGTTACTATCCCTATTACTCTTGTCTATATCCTTATAACTATTATTATTATCCTTATTACTATTATTATTATCGCTATAACTGTTATTATTATTCTTATTCCTATTACCATTATCCCTATTCCTCTTGCCTTTATCCTTATAACTATTATTATTATCCTCATTATTATTATTATTATCGCTATAACTGTTATTATTATGCTTATTCTATTGTTACTATCCCTATTACTCTTGTCTATATCCTTATAACTATTATTATTATCCTTATTACTATTATTATTATCGCTATAACTGTTATTATTATTCTTGTTACTATTATTACTGTCCGTATTACTCTTGCCTTTATCCTTAACACTATTATTATTATCGCTATAACTGTTATTATTATTCTTGTTACTATTATTATTATCCCTATTCGCCTTGTCTTTCTCCTTATAACTATTATTATTATCCTTATTATTATTATTATTATCGCTATAACTGTTATTATTATTCTTGTTACTATTATTATTATCCCTATTCCTCTTGTCTTTCTCCTTATAACTATTATTGTTATCGCTATAACTGTTATTATTATCCTTAATACTATTATTATTATCGCTGTAACTGTTATTATTATTCTTATTACTATTATTATTATCGCTATAACTGTTATTATTATTCTTGTTACTATTATTATTATCCCTATTCCTCTTGTCTTTCTCCTTATAACTATTATTATTATCGCTATAACTGTTATTATTATCCCTATTACTATTATTATTATCGCTATAACTGTTATTATGATGCTTATTCTATTCTTACTATCCCTATTACTCCTGTCTATATCCTTATAACTATTATTATTATACTTATTACTATTATTATTATCGCTATAACTGTTATTATTATTCTTGTTACTATTATTACTGTCCGTATTGCTCTTGCCTTTATCCTTAATACTACTATTATTATCGCTATAACTGTTATTATTATCCTTATTACTATTATTATTATCGCTATAACTGTTATTATTATTCTTATTACTATTACTATAATCCTATTCCTCTTGTCTTTATCCTTATAACTATTATTATTATCCTTATTATTATTATTATTATCGCTATAACTGTTATTATTACGCTTATTCTATTGTTACTATCCCTATTACTCTTGTCTATATCCTTATAACTATTATTATTATCGCTATAACTGTTATTATTATGCTTATGCCATTGTTACTATCCCTATTACTCTTGTCTATATCCTTATAACTATTATTATTATCCTTATTACTATTATTATTATCGCTGTAACTGTTATTATTATTCTTGTTACTATTATTATTATCCCTATTCCTCTTTGCTTTCCCCTTATAACTATTATTATTATCGCTATAACTGTTATTATTATCCTTAATACTATTATTATTATCGCTATAACTGTTATTATTATTCTTGTTACTATTATTACTGTCCGTATTACTCTTGCCTTTATCCTTAATACTATTATTATTATCGCTATAACTGTTATTATTATTCTCGTTACTATTACTATTATCCCTATTCCTCTTTTCTTTATCCTTACAACTATTATTATTATCCATATTATTATTATTATTATTATTATTATCGCTATAACTGTTATTATTATTCTTATTACTATTACTATTATCCCCATTCCTCTTGTCTTTATCCTTATAACTATTATTATTATCCTTATTATTATTATTATTATCGCTATAACTGTTATTATTATCCTTATTAATATTATTATTATCGCTATAACTGTTATTATTATTCTTGTTACTATTACCATTATCCCTATTCCTCTTGCCTTTATCCTTATAACTATTATTATTATCCTCATTATTATTATTATTATCGCTATAACTGTTACTATTATGCTTATTCTATTGTTACTATCCCTATTACTCTTGTCTATATCCTTATAACTATTATTATTATCCTTATTACTATTATTATTATCGCTATAACTGTTATTATTATTCTTGTTACTATTATTACTGTCCGTAGTACTCTTGCCTTTATCCTTAATACTATTATTATTATCGCTATAACTGTTATTATTATTCTTGTTACTATTATTACTGTACGTATTACTCTTGCCTTTATCCTTAATACTATTATTATTATCGCTATAACTGTTATTATTATTCTTATTACTATTACTATTATCGCTATAACTGTTATTATTATTCTTGTTACTATTACTATTATCCCCATTCCTCTTGTCTTTATCCTTATAACTATTACTATTATCCTCTTTATTATTATTATTATCGCTATAACTGTTATTATTAACCCTATTACTATTATTATTATCGCTATAACTGTTATTATTATGCTTATTCTATTGTTACTATCCCTATTACTCTTGTCTATATCCTTATAACTATTATTATTATCGCTATAACTGTTATTATTATTCTTATTACTATTACTATTATCCCTATACCTCTTGTCTTTATCCTTATAACTATTATTATTATTATCGCTATAACTGTTATTATTATGCTTATTCTATTGTTACTATCCCTATTACTCTTGTCTATATCCTTATAACTATTATTATTATCCTTATTACTATTATTATTATCGCTGTAACTGTTATTATTATTCTTGTTACTATTATTACTGTCCGTATTACTCTTGCCTTTATCCTTAATACTATTATTATTATCGCTATAACTGTTATTATTATTCTTGTTACTATTACTATTATCCCTATTCCTCTTGTCTTTATCCTTATAACTATTATTATTATCCTTATTATTATTATTATTATCGCTATAACTGTTATTATTATCCTTATTACTATTATTATTATCGCTATAACTGTTATTATTATTCTTATTCCTATTACCATTATCCCTATTCCTCTTGCCTTTATCCTTATAACTATTATTATTATCCTCATTATTATTATTATTATCGCTATAACTGTTATTATTATGCTTATTCTATTGTTACTATCCCTATTACTCTTGTCTATATCCTTATAACTATTATTATTATCCTTATTACTATTATTATTATCGCTATAACTGTTATTATTATTCTTGTTACTATTATTACTGTCCGTATTACTCTTGCCTTTATCCTTAATACTATTATTATTATCGCTATAACTGTTATTATTATTCTTGTTACTATTATTACTGTACGTATTACTCTTGCCTTTATCCTTAATACTATTATTATTATCGCTATAACTGTTATTATTATTCTTATTACTATTACTATTATCCCCATTCCTCTTGTCTTTATCCTTATAACTATTATTATTATCCTTATTATTATTATTATTATCGCTATAACTGTTATTATTATTCTTGTTACTATTATTATTATCCCTATTCCTCTTGTCTTTCTCCTTATAACTATTATTATTATCGCTATAACTGTTATTATTATACTTAATACTATTATTATTATCGCTGTAACTGTTATTATTATTCTTATTACTATTATTATTATCGCTATAACTGTTATTATTATTCTTGTTACTATTATTATTATATACCCTATTCCTCTTGTCTTTCTCCTTATAACTATTATTATTATCGCTATAACTGTTATTATTATCCCTATTACTATTATTATTATCGCTATAACTGTTATTATGATGCTTATTCTATTCTTACTATCCCTATTACTCCTGTCTATATCCTTATAACTATTATTATTATACTTATTACTATTATTATTATCGCTATAACTGTTATTATTATTCTTGTTACTATTATTACTGTCCGTATTGCTCTTGCCTTTATCCTTAATACTATTATTATTATCGCTATAACTGTTATTATAATCCTTATTACTATTATTATTATCGCTATAACTGTTATTATTATTCTTATTACTATTACTATAATCCTATTCCTCTTGTCTTTATCCTTATAACTATTATTATTATCCTTATTATTATTATTATTATCGCTATAACTGTTATTATTATGCTTATTCTATTCTTACTATCCCTATTACTCTTGTCTATATCCTTATAACTATTATTATTATCGCTATAACTGTTATTATTATGCTTATGCCATTGTTACTACCCCTATTACTCTTGTCTATATCCTTATAACTATTATTATTATCCTTATTACTATTATTATTATCGCTGTAACTGTTATTATTATTCTTGTTACTATTATTATTATCCCTATTCCTCTTTTCTTTCCCCTTATAACTATTATTATTATCGCTATAACTGTTATTATTATCCTTAATACTATTATTATTATCGCTATAACTGTTATTATTATTCTTATTACTATTACTATTATCCCCATTCCTCTTGTCTTTATCCTTATAACTATTATTATTATCCTTATTATTATTATTATTATCGCTATAACTGTTATTATTATCCTTATTAATATTATTATTATCGCTATAACTGTTATTATTATTCTTGTTACTATTACCATTATCCCTATTCCTCTTGCCTTTATCCTTATAACTATTATTATTATCCTCATTATTATTATTATTATCGCTATAACTGTTACTATTATGCTTATTCTATTGTTACTATCCCTATTACTCTGGTCTATATCCTTATAACTATTATTATTATCCTTATTACTATTATTATTATCGCTATAACTGTTATTATTATTCTTATTACTATTACTATTATCGCTATAACTGTTATTATTATTCTTGTTACTATTACTATTATCCCCATTCCTCTTGTCTTTATCCTTATAACTATTATTATTATCCTCTTTATTATTATTATTATCGCTATAACTGTTATTATTATCCCTATTACTATTATTATTATCGCTATAACTGTTATTATTATGCTTATTCTATTGTTACTATCCCTATTACTCTTGTCTATATCCTTATAACTATTATTATTATCGCTATAACTGTTATTATTATTCTTATTACTATTACTATTATCCCTATACCTCTTGTCTTTATCCTTATAACTATTATTATTATTATCGCTATAACTGTTATTATTATGCTTATTCTATTGTTACTATCCCTATTACTCTTGTCTATATCCTTATAACTATTATTATTATCCTTATTACTATTATTATTATCGCTATAACTGTTATTATTATTCTTGTTACTATTATTACTGTCCGTATTACTCTTGCCTTTATCCTTAATACTATTATTATTATCGCTATAACTGTTATTATTATTCTTGTTACTATTACTATTATCCCTATTCCTCTTGTCTTTATCCTTATAACTATTATTATTATCCTTATTATTATTATTATTATCGCTATAACTGTTATTATTATCCTTATTACTATTATTATTATCGCTATAACTGTTATTATTATTCTTATTACTATTACTATAATCCTATTCCTCTTGTCTTTATCCTTATAACTATTATTATTATCCTTATTATTATTATTATTATCGCTATAACTGTTATTATTATGCTTATGCCATTGTTACTATCCCTATTACTCTTGTCTATATCCTTATAACTATTATTATTATCGCTGTAACTGTTATTATTATTCTTGTTACTATTATTATTATCCCTATTCCTCTTTTCTTTCCCCTTATAACTATTATTATTATCGCTATAACTGTTATTATTATCCTTAATACTATTATTATTATCGCTATAACTGTTATTATTATTCTTGTTACTATTATTACTGTCCGTATTACTCTTGCCTTTATCCTTAATACTATTATTATTATCGCTATAACTGTTATTATTATTCTCGTTACTATTACTATTATCCCTATTCCTCTTTTCTTTATCCTTACAACTATTATTATTATCCATATTATTATTATTATTATTATTATTATCGCTATAACTGTTATTATTATTCTTATTACTATTACTATTATCCCCATTCCTCTTGTCTTTATCCTTATAACTATTATTATTATCCTTATTACTATTATTATTATCGCTATAACTGTTATTATTATTCTTGTTACTATTATTACTGTCCGTATTACTCTTGCCTTTATCCTTAATACTATTATTATTATCGCTATAACTGTTATTATTATTCTTGTTACTATTATTACTGTACGTATTACTCTTGCCTTTATCCTTAATACTATTATTATTATCGCTATAACTGTTATTATTGTTCTTATTACTATTACTATTATCGCTATAACTGTTATTATTATTCTTGTTACTATTACTATTATCCCCATTCCTCTTGTCTTTATCCTTATAACTATTATTATTATCCTCTTTATTATTATTATTATCGCTATAACTGTTATTATTATCCCTATTACTATTATTATTATCGCTATAACTGTTATTATTATGCTTATTCTATTGTTACTATCCCTATTACTCTTGTCTATATCCTTATAACTATTATTATTATCGCTATAACTGTTATTATTATTCTTATTACTATTACTATTATCCCTATACCTCTTGTCTTTATCCTTATAACTATTATTATTATTATCGCTATAACTGTTATTATTATGCTTATTCTATTGTTACTATCCCTATTACTCTTGTCTATATCCTTATAACTATTATTATTATCCTTATTACTATTATTATTATCGCTATAACTGTTATTATTATTCTTATTCCTATTACCATTATCCCTATTCCTCTTGCCTTTATCCTTATAACTATTATTATTATCCTCATTATTATTATTATTATCGCTATAACTGTTATTATTATGCTTATTCTATTGTTACTATCCCTATTACTCTTGTCTATATCCTTATAACTATTATTATTATCCTTATTACTATTATTATTATCGCTATAACTGTTATTATTATTCTTGTTACTATTATTACTGTCCGTATTACTCTTGCCTTTATCCTTAACACTATTATTATTATCGCTATAACTGTTATTATTATTCTTGTTACTATTATTATTATCCCTATTCGCCTTGTCTTTCTCCTTATAACTATTATTATTATCCTTATTATTATTATTATTATCGCTATAACTGTTATTATTATTCTTGTTACTATTATTATTATCCCTATTCCTCTTGTCTTTCTCCTTATAACTATTATTGTTATCGCTATAACTGTTATTATTATCCTTAATACTATTATTATTATCGCTGTAACTGTTATTATTATTCTTATTACTATTATTATTATCGCTATAACTGTTATTATTATTCTTGTTACTATTATTATTATCCCTATTCCTCTTGTCTTTCTCCTTATAACTATTATTATTATCGCTATAACTGTTATTATTATCCCTATTACTATTATTATTATCGCTATAACTGTTATTATGATGCTTATTCTATTCTTACTATCCCTATTACTCCTGTCTATATCCTTATAACTATTATTATTATACTTATTACTATTATTATTATCGCTATAACTGTTATTATTATTCTTGTTACTATTATTACTGTCCGTATTGCTCTTGCCTTTATCCTTAATACTACTATTATTATCGCTATAACTGTTATTATTATCCTTATTACTATTATTATTATCGCTATAACTGTTATTATTATTCTTATTACTATTACTATAATCCTATTCCTCTTGTCTTTATCCTTATAACTATTATTATTATCCTTATTATTATTATTATTATCGCTATAACTGTTATTATTACGCTTATTCTATTGTTACTATCCCTATTACTCTTGTCTATATCCTTATAACTATTATTATTATCGCTATAACTGTTATTATTATGCTTATGCCATTGTTACTATCCCTATTACTCTTGTCTATATCCTTATAACTATTATTATTATCCTTATTACTATTATTATTATCGCTGTAACTGTTATTATTATTCTTGTTACTATTATTATTATCCCTATTCCTCTTTGCTTTCCCCTTATAACTATTATTATTATCGCTATAACTGTTATTATTATCCTTAATACTATTATTATTATCGCTATAACTGTTATTATTATTCTTGTTACTATTATTACTGTCCGTATTACTCTTGCCTTTATCCTTAATACTATTATTATTATCGCTATAACTGTTATTATTATTCTCGTTACTATTACTATTATCCCTATTCCTCTTTTCTTTATCCTTACAACTATTATTATTATCCATATTATTATTATTATTATTATTATTATCGCTATAACTGTTATTATTATTCTTATTACTATTACTATTATCCCCATTCCTCTTGTCTTTATCCTTATAACTATTATTATTATCCTTATTATTATTATTATTATCGCTATAACTGTTATTATTATCCTTATTAATATTATTATTATCGCTATAACTGTTATTATTATTCTTGTTACTATTACCATTATCCCTATTCCTCTTGCCTTTATCCTTATAACTATTATTATTATCCTCATTATTATTATTATTATCGCTATAACTGTTACTATTATGCTTATTCTATTGTTACTATCCCTATTACTCTTGTCTATATCCTTATAACTATTATTATTATCCTTATTACTATTATTATTATCGCTATAACTGTTATTATTATTCTTGTTACTATTATTACTGTCCGTAGTACTCTTGCCTTTATCCTTAATACTATTATTATTATCGCTATAACTGTTATTTGTATTCTTGTTACTATTATTACTGTACGTATTACTCTTGCCTTTATCCTTAATACTATTATTATTATCGCTATAACTGTTATTATTATTCTTATTACTATTACTATTATCGCTATAACTGTTATTATTATTCTTGTTACTATTACTATTATCCCCATTCCTCTTGTCTTTATCCTTATAACTATTACTATTATCCTCTTTATTATTATTATTATCGCTATAACTGTTATTATTAACCCTATTACTATTATTATTATCGCTATAACTGTTATTATTATGCTTATTCTATTGTTACTATCCCTATTACTCTTGTCTATATCCTTATAACTATTATTATTATCGCTATAACTGTTATTATTATTCTTATTACTATTACTATTATCCCTATACCTCTTGTCTTTATCCTTATAACTATTATTATTATTATCGCTATAACTGTTATTATTATGCTTATTCTATTGTTACTATCCCTATTACTCTTGTCTATATCCTTATAACTATTATTATTATCCTTATTACTATTATTATTATCGCTGTAACTGTTATTATTATTCTTGTTACTATTATTACTGTCCGTATTACTCTTGCCTTTATCCTTAATACTATTATTATTATCGCTATAACTGTTATTATTATTCTTGTTACTATTACTATTATCCCTATTCCTCTTGTCTTTATCCTTATAACTATTATTATTATCCTTATTATTATTATTATTATCGCTATAACTGTTATTATTATCCTTATTACTATTATTATTATCGCTATAACTGTTATTATTATTCTTATTCCTATTACCATTATCCCTATTCCTCTTGCCTTTATCCTTATAACTATTATTATTATCCTCATTATTATTATTATTATCGCTATAACTGTTATTATTATGCTTATTCTATTGTTACTATCCCTATTACTCTTGTCTATATCCTTATAACTATTATTATTATCCTTATTACTATTATTATTATCGCTATAACTGTTATTATTATTCTTGTTACTATTATTACTGTCCGTATTACTCTTGCCTTTATCCTTAATACTATTATTATTATCGCTATAACTGTTATTATTATTCTTGTTACTATTATTACTGTACGTATTACTCTTGCCTTTATCCTTAATACTATTATTATTATCGCTATAACTGTTATTATTATTCTTATTACTATTACTATTATCCCCATTCCTCTTGTCTTTATCCTTATAACTATTATTATTATCCTTATTATTATTATTATTATCGCTATAACTGTTATTATTATTCTTGTTACTATTATTATTATCCCTATTCCTCTTGTCTTTCTCCTTATAACTATTATTATTATCGCTATAACTGTTATTATTATACTTAATACTATTATTATTATCGCTGTAACTGTTATTATTATTCTTATTACTATTATTATTATCGCTATAACTGTTATTATTATTCTTGTTACTATTATTATTATATACCCTATTCCTCTTGTCTTTCTCCTTATAACTATTATTATTATCGCTATAACTGTTATTATTATCCCTATTACTATTATTATTATCGCTATAACTGTTATTATGATGCTTATTCTATTCTTACTATCCCTATTACTCCTGTCTATATCCTTATAACTATTATTATTATACTTATTACTATTATTATTATCGCTATAACTGTTATTATTATTCTTGTTACTATTATTACTGTCCGTATTGCTCTTGCCTTTATCCTTAATACTATTATTATTATCGCTATAACTGTTATTATAATCCTTATTACTATTATTATTATCGCTATAACTGTTATTATTATTCTTATTACTATTACTATAATCCTATTCCTCTTGTCTTTATCCTTATAACTATTATTATTATCCTTATTATTATTATTATTATCGCTATAACTGTTATTATTATGCTTATTCTATTCTTACTATCCCTATTACTCTTGTCTATATCCTTATAACTATTATTATTATCGCTATAACTGTTATTATTATGCTTATGCCATTGTTACTATCCCTATTACTCTTGTCTATATCCTTATAACTATTATTATTATCCTTATTACTATTATTATTATCGCTGTAACTGTTATTATTATTCTTGTTACTATTATTATTATCCCTATTCCTCTTTTCTTTCCCCTTATAACTATTATTATTATCGCTATAACTGTTATTATTATCCTTAATACTATTATTATTATCGCTATAACTGTTATTATTATTCTTATTACTATTACTATTATCCCCATTCCTCTTGTCTTTATCCTTATAACTATTATTATTATCCTTATTATTATTATTATTATCGCTATAACTGTTATTATTATCCTTATTAATATTATTATTATCGCTATAACTGTTATTATTATTCTTGTTACTATTACCATTATCCCTATTCCTCTTGCCTTTATCCTTATAACTATTATTATTATCCTCATTATTATTATTATTATCGCTATAACTGTTACTATTATGCTTATTCTATTGTTACTATCCCTATTACTCTGGTCTATATCCTTATAACTATTATTATTATCCTTATTACTATTATTATTATCGCTATAACTGTTATTATTATTCTTATTACTATTACTATTATCGCTATAACTGTTATTATTATTCTTGTTACTATTACTATTATCCCCATTCCTCTTGTCTTTATCCTTATAACTATTATTATTATCCTCTTTATTATTATTATTATCGCTATAACTGTTATTATTATCCCTATTACTATTATTATTATCGCTATAACTGTTATTATTATGCTTATTCTATTGTTACTATCCCTATTACTCTTGTCTATATCCTTATAACTATTATTATTATCGCTATAACTGTTATTATTATTCTTATTACTATTACTATTATCCCTATACCTCTTGTCTTTATCCTTATAACTATTATTATTATTATCGCTATAACTGTTATTATTATGCTTATTCTATTGTTACTATCCCTATTACTCTTGTCTATATCCTTATAACTATTATTATTATCCTTATTACTATTATTATTATCGCTATAACTGTTATTATTATTCTTGTTACTATTATTACTGTCCGTATTACTCTTGCCTTTATCCTTAATACTATTATTATTATCGCTATAACTGTTATTATTATTCTTGTTACTATTACTATTATCCCTATTCCTCTTGTCTTTATCCTTATAACTATTATTATTATCCTTATTATTATTATTATTATCGCTATAACTGTTATTATTATCCTTATTACTATTATTATTATCGCTATAACTGTTATTATTATTCTTATTACTATTACTATAATCCTATTCCTCTTGTCTTTATCCTTATAACTATTATTATTATCCTTATTATTATTATTATTATCGCTATAACTGTTATTATTATGCTTATGCCATTGTTACTATCCCTATTACTCTTGTCTATATCCTTATAACTATTATTATTATCGCTGTAACTGTTATTATTATTCTTGTTACTATTATTATTATCCCTATTCCTCTTTTCTTTCCCCTTATAACTATTATTATTATCGCTATAACTGTTATTATTATCCTTAATACTATTATTATTATCGCTATAACTGTTATTATTATTCTTGTTACTATTATTACTGTCCGTATTACTCTTGCCTTTATCCTTAATACTATTATTATTATCGCTATAACTGTTATTATTATTCTCGTTACTATTACTATTATCCCTATTCCTCTTTTCTTTATCCTTACAACTATTATTATTATCCATATTATTATTATTATTATTATTATTATCGCTATAACTGTTATTATTATTCTTATTACTATTACTATTATCCCCATTCCTCTTGTCTTTATCCTTATAACTATTATTATTATCCTTATTATTATTATTATTATCGCTATAACTGTTATTATTATCCTTATTAATATTATTATTATCGCTATAACTGTTATTATTATTCTTGTTACTATTACCATTATCCCTATTCCTCTTGCCTTTATCCTTATAACTATTATTATTATCCTCATTATTATTATTATTATCGCTATAACTGTTACTATTATGCTTATTCTATTGTTACTATCCCTATTACTCTTGTCTATATCCTTATAACTATTATTATTATCCTTATTACTATTATTATTATCGCTATAACTGTTATTATTATTCTTGTTACTATTATTACTGTCCGTATTACTCTTGCCTTTATCCTTAATACTATTATTATTATCGCTATAACTGTTATTATTATTCTTGTTACTATTATTACTGTACGTATTACTCTTGCCTTTATCCTTAATACTATTATTATTATCGCTATAACTGTTATTATTATTCTTATTACTATTACTATTATCGCTATAACTGTTATTATTATTCTTGTTACTATTACTATTATCCCCATTCCTCTTGTCTTTATCCTTATAACTATTATTATTATCCTCTTTATTATTATTATTATCGCTATAACTGTTATTATTATCCCTATTACTATTATTATTATCGCTATAACTGTTATTATTATGCTTATTCTATTGTTACTATCCCTATTACTCTTGTCTATATCCTTATAACTATTATTATTATCGCTATAACTGTTATTATTATTCTTATTACTATTACTATTATCCCTATACCTCTTGTCTTTATCCTTATAACTATTATTATTATTATCGCTATAACTGTTATTATTATGCTTATTCTATTGTTACTATCCCTATTACTCTTGTCTATATCCTTATAACTATTATTATTATCCTTATTACTATTATTATTATCGCTATAACTGTTATTATTATTCTTGTTACTCTTATTACTGTCCGTATTACTCTTGCCTTTATCCTTAATACTATTATTATTATCGCTATAACTGTTATTATTATTCTTGTTACTATTACTATTATCCCTATTCCTCTTGTCTTTATCCTTATAACTATTATTATTATCCTTATTATTATTATTATTATCGCTATAACTGTTATTATTATCCTTATTACTATTATTATTATCGCTATAACTGTTATTATTATTCTTATTCCTATTACCATTATCCCTATTCCTCTTGCCTTTATCCTTATAACTATTATTATTATCCTCATTATTATTATTATTATCGCTATAACTGTTATTATTATGCTTATTCTATTGTTACTATCCCTATTACTCTTGTCTATATCCTTATAACTATTATTATTATCCTTATTACTATTATTATTATCGCTATAACTGTTATTATTATTCTTGTTACTATTATTACTGTCCGTATTACTCTTGCCTTTATCCTTAATACTATTATTATTATCGCTATAACTGTTATTATTATTCTTGTTACTATTATTACTGTCGGTATTACTCTTGCCTTTATCCTTAATACTATTATTATTATCGCTATAACTGTTATTATTATTCTTATTACTATTACTATTATCCCCATTCCTCTTGTCTTTATCCTTACAACTATTATTATTATCCTTATTATTATTATTATTATCGCTATAACTGTTATTATTATCCTTATTACTATTATTATTATCGCTATAACTGTTATTATTATGCTTATTCTATTGTTACTATCCCTATTACACTTGTCTATATCCTTATAACTATTATTATTATCCTTATTACTATTATTATTATCGCTATAACTGTTATTATTATTCATGTTACTATTATTATTATCGCTTTAACTGTTATTATAATTCTTATTACTATTATTATTATCGCTATAACTGTTATTATTATTCGTGTTACTATTATTACTGTCCGTATTACTCTTGCCTTTATCCTTAACACTATTATTATTATCGCTATAACTGTTATTATTATTCTTGTTACTATTATTATTATCCCTATTCCCCTTGTCTTTCTCCTTATAACTATTATTATCATCCTTATTATTATTATTATTATCGCTATAACTGTTATTATTATCCCTATTCCTCTTGTCTTTCTCCTTATAACTATTATTATTATCGCTATAACTGTTATTATTATCCTTAATACTATTATTATTATCGCTGTAACTGTTATTATTATTCTTATTACTATTATTATTATCGCTTTAACTGTTATTATTATTCTTATTACTATTATTATTATCGCTATAACTGTTATTATTATTCTTATTACTATTACTACTATCCCTATTCCTCTTGTCTTTATCCTTATAACTATTATTATTATCCTTATTATTATTATTATTTTTATCGCTATAACTGTTATTATTATCCTTATTACTATTATTATTATCGCTTTAACTGTTATTATTATTCTTGTTACTATTACTATTATCCATATTCCTCTTGTCTTTATCCTTATAACTATTATTATTATCCATATTATTATTATTATTATTATTATTATCGCTATAACTGTTATTATTATTCTTATTACTATTACTATTATCCCCATGCCTCTTGTCTTTATCCTTATAACTATTATTATTATCCTTATTATTATTATTATTATCGCTATAACTGTTATTATTATCCTTATTAATATTATTATTATCGCTATAACTGTTATTATTATTCTTGTTACTATTACCATTATCCCTATTCCTCTTGCCTTTATCCTTATAACTATTATTATTATCCTCATTATTATTATTATTATCGCTATAACTGTTACTATTATGCTTATTCTATTGTTACTATCCCTATTACTCTTGTCTATATCCTTATAACTATTATTATTATCCTTATTACTATTATTATTATCGCTATAACTGTTATTATTATTCTTGTTACTATTATTACTGTCCGTATTACTCTTGCCTTTATCCTTAACACTATTATTATTATCGCTATAACTGTTATTATTATTCTTGTTACTATTATTATTATCCCTATTCCCCTTGTCTTTCTCCTTATAACTATTATTATCATCCTTATTATTATTATTATTATCGCTATAACTGTTATTATTATCCCTATTCCTCTTGTCTTTCTCCTTATAACTATTATTATTATCGCTATAACTGTTATTATTATCCTTAATACTATTATTATTATCGCTGTAACTGTTATTATTATTCTTATTACTATTATTATTATCGCTTTAACTGTTATTATTATTCTTATTACTATTATTATTATCGCTATAACTGTTATTATTATTCTTATTACTATTACTACTATCCCTATTCCTCTTGTCTTTATCCTTATAACTATTATTATTATCCTTATTATTATTATTATTTTTATCGCTATAACTGTTATTATTATCCTTATTACTATTATTATTATCGCTTTAACTGTTATTATTATTCTTGTTACTATTACTATTATCCCTATTCCTCTTGTCTTTATCCTTATAACTATTATTATTATCCATATTATTATTATTATTATTATTATTATCGCTATAACTGTTATTATTATTCTTATTACTATTACTATTATCCCCATTCCTCTTGTCTTTATCCTTATAACTATTATTATTATCCTTATTATTATTATTATTATCGCTATAACTGTTATTATTATCCTTATTAATATTATTATTATCGCTATAACTGTTATTATTATTCTTGTTACTATTACCATTATCCCTATTCCTCTTGCCTTTATCCTTATAACTATTATTATTATCCTCATTATTATTATTATTATCGCTATAACTGTTACTATTATGCTTATTCTATTGTTACTATCCCTATTACTCTTGTCTATATCCTTATAACTATTATTATTATCCTTATTACTATTATTATTATCGCTATAACTGTTATTATTATTCTTGTTACTATTATTACTGTCCGTATTACTCTTGCCTTTATCCTTAATACTATTATTATTATCGCTATAACTGTTATTATTATTCTTGTTACTATTATTACTGTACGTATTACTCTTGCCTTTATCCTTAATACTATTATTATTATCGCTATAACTGTTATTATTATTCTTATTACTATTACTATTATCGCTATAACTGTTATTATTATTCTTGTTACTATTACTATTATCCCCATTCCTCTTGTCTTTACCCTTATAACTATTACTATTATCCTCTTTATTATTATTATTATCGCTATAACTGTTATTATTAACCCTATTACTATTATTATTATCGCTATAACTGTTATTATTATGCTTATTCTATTGTTACTATCCCTATTACTCTTGTCTATATCCTTATAACTATTATTATTATCGCTATAACTGTTATTATTATTCTTATTACTATTACTATTATCCCTATACCTCTTGTCTTTATCCTTATAACTATTATTATTATTATCGCTATAACTGTTATTATTATGCTTATTCTATTGTTACTATCCCTATTACTCTTGTCTATATCCTTATAACTATTATTATTATCCTTATTACTATTATTATTATCGCTATAACTGTTATTATTATTCTTGTTACTATTATTACTGTCCGTATTACTCTTGCCTTTATCCTTTATACTATTATTATTATCGCTATAACTGTTATTATTATTCTTGTTACTATTACTATTATCCCTATTCCTCTTGTCTTTATCCTTATAACTATTATTATTATCCTTATTATTATTATTATTATCGCTATAACTGTTATTATTATCCTTATTACTATTATTATTATCGCTATAACTGTTATTATTATTCTTATTCCTATTACCATTATCCCTATTCCTCTTGCCTTTATCCTTATAACTATTATTATTATCCTCATTATTATTGTTATTATCGCTATAACTGTTATTATTATGCTTATTCTATTGTTACTATCCCTATTACTCTTGTCTATATCCTTATAACTATTAT